>JAQZBX010020749.1:0-32764 GCA_029593785.1 Cabassous unicinctus | reverse complement strand
AGAACCACAAGCTAAATAAAACTCTAGAGCAGAGAGAGAAGCTAATCAACTGAATAAGCCCATCAAGATAAAATGATGACTAGAGGGCAACAAAAAATTACAAACCACACTGAGAAACAGGAAGACATGGATCAGTCCAATGAACAAACTAAAAACCAGGAAAGATGCAGAACATTGAACAACAAATCAAAGCTTTCCAAACAAATATCATGGACCAACTTAATGAAGTGAAGGAAGAGATTAAGGATATAAAGATAGACCCTGGAAGAACATAATGAAGAAATTGTAAACATACACAAAAAGATAACGGATATGATGGTGATCAATGGCCCAACCCAAGAAATAAAAAAGATGCTGGATTCACATAACAGCATATTTGAACAGGCAGAAGAAAGAATTAGTGATGTGGAAGACAATACATCTGAAATCACACAGGTAGTAGAACAGAAAGACAAAAAGATAAAAAAAAAATCCAGCAGGGACTCAGGGATTTAATTGACAACACAAAACATGCAAGCATATGCATAATGGGCATCCCAGAAGGAGAAGAGAAGGAAAAGGGAACAGAAGGAGTGTTGAAAGAAATAATGGCTGAAAACTTCCCAACCCTATTCAGAGAGATGTATGTGCAGATCCAGAAAGCACAGTGCAACCAAAACAGCATAAATCCCAACAGGCCAACTCCAAGATATATACTTGTCAAAATGTCCAATGCTCAATACAAAGAGAAAATACTCAAGGCAGCAAGAGAAAAGAGAATCATCACATACAAGGGAAGCACAATAAGAATAAGTGCTGATTTCACATCTGAAACCATGGAGGCAAGAAGACAGTGGTATGACATAGTCAAACTATTAAAGAAAAAAATTCCATCCATGAATTCTCTATCCAGCAAAACTGGCATTCAAAAATGATGGAGAGTTCAAAATATTCACAGATAAACAGAAATTAAGAGTATTGCAATAAGAAACCAGCACTTCAAGAAATACTAAAGGAAATACTACTAGTTGAAAGGAAAAACCAAGGGAAAGAGAGTTGGAGGAGAGTTTATAAACAACTAAAATGCCAAAAAAAGAAACAAAACAACATATGACATACATTAAACCAAAGAAAATATGGCTAAAGTAAGAAACTCACTGCGAGTAATAAGACTGAATGATAATGGATTAAATTTACCACTCAAGAGACACAAATTGGGAAAATGGATAAGGAAATATGATCCATCTATAAGCTGTCTACAGGAACCCCACCTTCGACCCAGGGATTCAAGGAGGCTGAAAGTGAATGGCTGGAAAACAATTTTACAAGCAAACAATAGGCAAAAAAAGGGCAGAAGTAGCTATTCTAATACCAGAAAAAGTAGACTTTAAATGCAAAATTATTGAAAGATACAAATATGGACACTATATGTTAGTAAAAGGGGTAATCTGAAAAGAAGAGAGAACAATCATAAACACTTATGCACCTAATCGGGGTGCCTCAAAATACATGAGGCAAACTGCAAAAACGAAGTGGAGAAATAAATGCCTCTACAATTATAGTGGGGGACTTTAATACACCATTATCATCATTAGACAGAACATCTAGACAGAGAATCAATAAAGAAACAAAGACTCTGAACAATATATTGTAGGACCTGGACTTAATAGACATATACAGAACACTACACCCAAATACAGCAGGATTTACATTCTTCTCGAGTGTACATGGATCATAATCCAAGATAGATGACATGCTAGGCCACAAAACAACTCTCAATGAATTCAGAAAGATTGAGATTATACAAAGTAATTTCTCTGACCACAATGGAATGAATTTGGAAATCACTAAGGGCCAGAGAAACAGGTTAGGCACAAAGATATTGAAGTTAAACAACACACTCTTACACAAGCTGTGGGTCAAGGAGGAAATCTCAAAAGAAATCAGTAACTACCTTGAAACTAATGAAAATGATAACACAACATAACAAAAACTATGGGATTCAGCCAAAGCTGTCGTGAGATGGAAGTTCATAGCCATAAATACATATAATAAAAAAGAAGAAGGAGCTAAAATTGAAGACCTAACTGCATACTTGGAGGAATAGGAAAAACAACAATAAACTGAAACTAAAGCACATAGAAAGAAGGAAATAACAAAGACTAGAGAAGAAAAAAATGAAATAGAGAATAAGAAAACACTAGAAACAGTAAACAAAACCAAAAGCTGGTTCTTCGAGAAGATCAATAAAATTGACAAACCCTTAGCCAGACTAACAAAGAAAAAGAGAGAACAGATGCAAATACACAAAATAAGGAATGAGCAAGGGGATTTCACTACAGACCCGACAGAAATAAAGAGTATCATAAGAGGATACTTTGAAAAATTGTATGCCAACAAGAATGATAATTTAGAGGAAATGGACAAGTTTCTAGAATCTCACAAACAGCCTACATTGATGAAAGAAGAAATTGATGAAGTCAACAGTTCAATTACAATTAAAGAGATAGACTCAGTCATCAAAAACCTCCCCACTAAGAAGAGCCCAGGACCAGATGGTTTCACAGCTGAATTCTACCAAACATTCCAGAAAGAGCTAACACTAATTCTGCTTAAGCTCTTCGAAAAAAACAGAAGTAGAATGAATATTGCCTAACTCATTCTATGATGCCAACATTACCCAAATACCAAAACCAAACAAAGACACCACAAGAAAGGAAAATTACAGACCAATTTCTCTAATGAACCTAGATGCTAAAATCCTCAACAAAATACTTGCTAATCACATTCAACAACATATCAAAAGGATTATACAACATGACCAAGTGAATTTCATCCTGGGTATGCAAGGATGGTTAAATATAAGAAAATCAATCAATGTAATACACCACATAAACAGATTGAAAGGAAAAAAGTCACAAGATCATCTATATAGATGCAGAAAAAGCATTTGACAAAACACAGCCTTCTTTCCTGATAAAAACACTGCAAAAAATAGTAATAAAAGGAAACTTTCTGAACATGATAAAGGGTATATATGAAAAAAAAAACAAACACAGCTAACATCATCTATTATTGTGAAATCCTAAAACCCTTCCCTCTGAGATCGGGAACAAGACAAGGATGCCCACTATCACCACTTCTATTTAACATTGTCTTAGAAGTTCTTGCTTGAGCACTGAGACAAGAAAAGGATATAAAAGGCATCCAGATTGGAAAATAATTAAAAATTTCATTATTTGCAGATGACATGATCCTATATATTGAAAGCCCTGAGTAATCTACAACAACGCTTCTAGAACTTATAAAGGAGTTCAGTAATGTTGCAGGCTTTAAGATCAATGCTCAAAAATCAGTAGTATTTCTGAACACCAATAACGAGCAATCTGAGGAGGAAATTAAAAAAAAAATACTGTTTACAATACTAACTTAAAGAATCAAATACCTAGGAAAAATTTAACTAAAGATGTAAAGGACTTATATACAGAAAACTACACAACACTGTTAAAGGAAATCAAAGAAGACTTAAATAAAGGGAAGAACATTCCCTGTTCATGGATAGGAAGACTAAACATCATCAAGATGTTTATCCTACCCAAACTAATCTACAGATTTAATGCAATCCCAATAAAAATCAACACTGTACTTTTTAAGGAACTGGAAAAACTAACTACAAAATATATTTGCAAAGGTAAGAGGCCCCAAATCACCAAAGATGTATTGAAAAAGAAAAATGAAGTTGGAGGTATCACATTACCTGACTTTAAAACATACTACGAAGCTACAGTGATCAAAACTGCATTGTATTGGCACAAGGATAGACCTACTGACCAATGGAACTGAATTGAGGGTTTTGATATAGATCCTGGCATATACAGTCATCTGATATTTGACAAGGCCACCAAGCCCACTCAGTTGGGAGAGAATGGCCTCTTTAACAAGTGGTGCTTGGAGAACAGGATATCCATATCCAAAAGAATGAGAGAAGAACACCATCTCACACTTTATACAAAAATCAACTCAAAATGGATCAAAGATCTAAATATAAGAGCCAAAACCATAAAGACCTTGGAAAATAATGTAGGGAAGCATCTACAGGACCTTGTAATAGGAAATGGTTTCATGAACTTCACACCCAAAGCATGAGCAGCAAGAGAATAAATAGATAAATGGGATCTCCTCAAAATAAAAAACTTCTGCACCTCAAAGGACATTATTAAGAAAATAAAAAGCAGCCTACCCAATGGGAGAAAATATTTGGTAACCATATATCTGATGGGAGCCTAATATCCTGCATATATAAAGAAATCCTACACCTCTAAAATAAAAAGACAAGCACCCATTTAAAAAATGGGTTATGACCTGAAAAGACACTTCTCCAAGGAAGAAATACAAATGGCTAAAAAGCACATGAAGAAATGCATGACATCACTAGCTATTAGGGAAATACAAATCAAAACTACAATGAGATACGATCTTACACCCATCAGAATGGCAGCTATTAAAAAAACAGCAGAATATAAGTGTTGGAGAGGATGTGGAGGAATAGGAAGCCTCATCCACTGTGGGTGGGATTGTGGAATGGTCCAGGCACTGTGGAGGACAGTTTGCCACTTCCTTGGAAAACTAACAATAGATCTTCCGTATGATCCAGTGATTCCACTGCTGGGTATATACCCAGAAAAATTGAAAGCAAAGACACGAAGAAATATATGCACACCAATGTTCATAGCGGCATTGTTCACAATTGCCAAAAGTTGGAATCAGCCTCCATGCCCATCAACAGAAGGATGCATAAATAAAATGTGGTACATACATACAATGGAATATTGCTCAGCTGTAAGAAGGAATAAAGTTCTAACACACAGAATAACGTGGGTGCTAGCTTCAGTGAAGCTAGACAGGCATTGAAGGTTGAACAGTACATGACCTCACTGATTTGAATTTTGGAAAGTAAGCAGTCTCTGAAAAACCATTGTCTGAAAGATAGTTAACAAGGGAGAGAAAGAGAAGAGTAGGTTGTGAGCCAACACCCATATGGACATAATCTATGGTAAAATAATAGAGTATAGTTGCATATTGAAGGATCGGACAGGTGGATAGTGACATTACTGGGTTTTGTGGTGCAGGGTTAATAGTGGGTAGATTAGGAAGGGCAGGTTATTATACCTAGGGCATGTAACTATGAATCTTGTCATCCAATGAGTCAAGACAGGGGAGTGTCATGTGCCCCAGGGGAATGGGGAGTAAGGAACAGAAAAGATCATACAGGGGTATTTAGTGGTCATGGGAAATGCTTTTTATGACCTTACAGTAATGGACACAGGACATGATAAATATCAAAAATTGTTAAACTGTACCATCTAAATTGTAAACTATAAATCATTGACAATGTTTAGTAGCTATGTTTCACTATCTGTATAAGAGTTATAACAATGCTACCACCCACACACAAAAAAGTTTTTAATATGGGGTGAGGAAAGGGGAAGGAGCTTGGGTATATGAGAGTCTCTAGTATTCTGTGTGTGACTTTGCTCTGATCTAAAACTTCTTTAAAAATTAAATGAAAATTTGGGAGACACTGGGGAATGAGATTGGGAAGGTGCCACGGTACAGACTGGACACCAGATAATGCTGTGATAAAAGGAAAAAATAATTTAAAATATTTTTTTTTCCAAATTTTTGAATGTCCCAATCCATTAATTATATTTTATTTTTAGTTTGTTTGCTGAGTTTCCATGTATTTTATCTCTTGCATTTAAGCTTATTATTATTTCATTTTCCTATTAATTGTATTTGGTTATTATATGGGCTTCATCTTCAAGGAAGATTTAGATCACACAGGGGTTACAATGGGGGGTGCAGAGGATCATTGGTGGGGGTGTCTGGGATGGGGGATTCATGGGAGTAAGTTCATCTGAATATACATGAAAGATATATAAAATTGTTCAAATGATCAAGGGATGGGACATGGTCACACTGGGTAGACAATCACTCAATAAAAGAGTGAATACTGAATTCCCAGCCTGGAGAACTCTGCCAAATTCTCCAAGGGAGCAGCAACAGTCCCCCAAGTGCAGGGGCTGTGTCTGGCAAAAGAGGATGATCCACTGATTTCTTCTGTTACTTATGACTAGCCTTATGAGTCTATGCTCTTGTAATTGAAACTTAGCCTACTGTTATGGGATGCCTAAGGATTCACACCTGAAAGCCTCCTTGTTGCTCAAATCTGGCCTCTCTCTAAGCCAAACTCAGCATATGAATGCATTACCTTGCCCCCAGCATGGAACATGACTCCCAGGGATGAGCCTCCCTGGCCATGAGGGATTAATACCAAGTGCCAACTGGCAATATGACTGGAAAAAGACCTTGAATAAAAGGGGGAAAAGGTAAAGACAAATGAGTTCATGTGGCTAAGAGACTTCAAAGAGAGTTGGGAGGTCATCCCAGAGGTAACGCTTACGCACACCTCAGTACAATCTCAAAGAACACAAAACCGGATATCACCCCACACAGAGGGGCTCCTGAGGGCTCTGGAGACAGCCAGGTCCTATATAAGGGGGGATAGCTCCAGAGATTGATGCCTTATCAGTGGGCTCTACTTTGGAGTCTGTACTCCTGAGTGACAGAGATGGACTCAAATAAGTCCTCCCTGCACATGATCCATCAGTCCCTTCTTTTCAAACCTATATGTGATGCTGGAGTTTGTAGGTGAACTTCCAGAGACTGGAGCCTCTGGCCTGCCCATGTGCCAGCTGTGCCTGGAATCTTGGTGGAGCTGCAACACCTACTCAACAGCTCAATTGACTCACCCAAGTCACCTATTGAGGAGACGATGATGGACAACGGCCATCCCAGGGAATGGAGAGAGTCTGCAGCTGCAGGCAGGATAATCTCATCCACCATATTCATGGGATATAAGCCCCCTCTCACTTGGAGGTGGAGTGGACATCACCATCCCAGACTCCTCAGGATTAGGGGAAGAGCTATGGACTAGAGTGGACTTAATGGTATTCTGTTGTAGACATATTGTGATTCAAGAAATGGAAGAAATTATAACAGTGAGGTGGAACCAGTGGCCACTAGATGCTTTCAGGGCAGGGAAGGAAAAGCAGTTGTAATACAGGGGCTTTTTCAGGACTTGGGAATTATCCTGAATGACATTACAATGACAGATATAGGCCATTTTACATCAGCATATACCATGCAGAACTGTGTGGGAGAGAGTGTGGTCTACAATATGAACTATGGTCCATGTTTAGTGGCAAAGCCCCAGTATGTGTATATCCATTGCAGGTGATGAGCCACACTAATGAAAGATGTTTATGTGGGATGTTATGGGAGTTGTGGGAGGTGGGGAACATGGGAATCCCTGTAATTTTTGTGTAACATTTATGTAATCTAAGCATCTTTTAAAATATATGAATAAATAAATAAATAATAAAAATATGGAAAAAAGAGTCACTTCATTACAGGGAAACCTGTCAGAGGCCACCTCAATCTGCATATTAAAGTGATGGTAGAGAGAAGATAATATTGATTCCATTGAGAATCTTAGGTTTTCATAAAATAATGGAGAAAGTAGTTTTTCCTGCACTGCTAAAATAAAATACCTGTTAATTAATGTTATCATGGTAAAGGTGTAAAAGTGAAAAGTAAATTTATGAGATGTTTGGGTTCATTTTATATATTATAAGTTGAATGGAAAGTGTTTAAAAGTGTTATAAAATTAAAAGGGATTCTTTAACCTTCTGTTAATGAAAATTGTATGGGTAAAATATTCATATAATATTATAAGATTGTATAAAATTCCCCAAATTTAACAATCTTTCTGCATAATATTAGATAAAAGTATAATGTTGTTAATTGTGGTTTTAATTATTTTTTTAAATGGTATGTATCACAGAAAACAACCTCTCCAACTGGGAATCAAGAAGTAGATGCTTTAGCTTGCCTTTATGATTTACTCCACCTCCACTAAAAAAGCAGCTCTGTGGCTGCAGAAAGAGAGTGGCCATTTGGGGCGACCAGGAGTGGCACATAATAGTGGATTATAGTAAATTAAAGTAACACCACTCCTGTATGCAACAGTCCCAAATGTTGCTGATTTGTTGCAAAAAATTAGTACCCAATTATGTCATTATTACTTTGTTTTAGATCTTACTAAGGCTTTCTTTAGTATCTCCTTAAGCAAGTGAAGCCAGACTGCTTTCACCTTAATGTGGGGAGGACAATGGTGGGTTTTGCAGTGCTTCCCCAAGGCTATGTGCATAGCCCAGCCATCTTTCCTGGCCTGGTGACAAAGGATCTGTCTGTGTGTAAGAAACTTGTAGCTGTAACCCTATTTCATTATATTGATGATATTATGTTAACCAGTAATTCTCTTTCAGAATTAAAAGAAACATCAGAGACAACGGAATCTTATCTTAAGAGCCTGGGATGAGCAAACAATTGGGACACCTGCTCTGTCAAACTCTTAAGTATTGTTCAAGTACAATGTTATGGCAGGATATATAATAGCCTGCACCTACAGAATTGAGTGGGAGAGAGTGTTAACTACAATGTAAATTATAATCCATCCTTAGTGGCAATGCTCCAAAATGTGTTCACCAATTGCAATGAATGTACCACACTAATGAAAGAAGTTGTTAATGTGGGGAAAAGTAGGAGGTATGGGGAGTGGGTCATATGAGAATCCCTCATATTTTTGTATGTAACACTTTATGTAATATAAATATCTTTTAAAAGTAAATAAAAAATTTATTTAAAAAAAACAAGAGGATTGGTTGAAATTCTGTTCAAGAAGAAATTGGATCCCTGGATTCCCTCCCACACTGCAGGCCACTCTACACCACCCCATCCTAATAGAAGACTGAATGTGTATTCTCTGGAGAAGGTAAAAATGAGAATGGTAGCTGGGGATCAGTAGGCACAGATGAGAGCAGGGGAACAATACTGAAAATAAGCATGGATTAAGTGAAAGACTGCCTACTAATATTGAGACTTCAGACTTCCTTTCATAGAACATGATGGCCAAGACCACCTACGCAGGGGAGGCATCACTGGAGATTATCAGTAGGCCAAGGGGAATGACCTAAAGATCCTGGATACTGAAGGTCCCCAAGATAGCCACTGTTCCACCCTACACTGAATCCCACTGTTGGAAAATCTATCCCACAGGCACAGAACTTCCAATGAGTTTATTAGGGTCCCAGTTTGACATCTCCAGAAAGGCAATGTTCAATATGAAGACTAAATCCACTGAAGGATTCAATGCTTTCAAACAGTTTCCTAAAACAAAATTTTAAATGCAAAATTATTCATACCATTAACTTCTGTTCATCAAATATTTTAATAAGCAACATTTTGAAGTGCTGCAACAGAGAAGCTTATTAGTATATTGCTGCATTCTTTCAGTTTCACAACAGATCCAAAAATATTTTGCTTTGTCTGGGAATGTGAAAATGGATTATTTCTTCCACAAAATTCTCTCCAGGTCCTTCAACATCTCTAAAGCTGTGCCAAACTTGGTGACCTCTAAACCTCTAAACCTCAGTAAACAGGAGGGACCAATGCCATGATTGGGAACATCTGAGGCATGGAAGTCAGTGAGATGTTGCCCCAGGCTTCCCAGAAGTCACCCCATGCATCTGGAAACCTTAGCCAAACCCACCCCCATCCCCACACCTCATTTGCAACCCCACCACACACCAGGCCTCCCCGACTGCCATGGGGTTTTCAAGTAGAGCTTCAGCTGCCACTTTGCTGGAAATGATATTTAATTCTTTTTTAAATAAACAAATAAAAAGCAGCTCAATAACAAAAAGGGTGCAGAAAAACTTTATACATTTGAAAAGGAATGGAGAAATAGGTAATATTATAACACTGATAAAATTGACCACATAAAGTTTACAATTCACTCATTTCTCCCTAATATCTCTCTATATACATAAAATAATTAAGTGTTAAATATCAATACTGGTGAAAAAAAACTGCAAATCTTTGCTTGAATGAATGCAATAAAAACAAGAATAAAAGCATTCAGAAGCTAGTATACAAAAGTAAAGCATGTGAACAGAAAGAGTAGTAAAGGAAGTAATTAGCAAACACAGCCACAAATATGTTCAAACTCATCAGAAATGTATGAATTTTAAAGGAAAGCTCTTTGCTAAAACTTATATGTATTAATTTCCCAAAATGTGTGGTGATGCAAAATACCAGAAATATGTTGGCTTTTTATAATGGGGATTTATTTTGGGTAAAAGCTTACAGTTCCAAGGCTGTGGAAAGTTAAAACCAAGGCACCATGAGAGGTGCTTTCTCACCAAATTCAGCTGTCACATTTTGAAGCAAGATGGCAGGTGATCTCTGCCTGGTCTCTCTTTCCCCTCCAGGCTTCCTCTCAAGCCCAGCTTCTCCACTTTCTTCCTGATTTCAGCTTCAAGCTGACATATGACTTGTTTCTTAGGACTTCCTGTATCATTCTTGGCTCTTGAGTGCCTTTCCCAAGTTCAGCTGTAAGATATAAGGCAAATAGCTGACCTCTCCCAGGGCAATTGGCTGTTTGAGCCTTCTTGTTTCTGTCACATTGTGGGATCAATAATGACAGAGCTCTCTCTTCCTGTGGACATCTCTTTGTTTAATATGAGACACAGCCAACAGGGCAGGGACTCAAACTGAGTCCCACTTCACTGATGCAGTCCAAAACAATGCTCTAGAGAAGGGGTTCTTAACCTTTTTGACCAACAGACCTTTGCCAGTCAGGTGAAAACCATGGAACCCTTTTCAAAATACAGCAGCAGATAGTTTTATGACCCTGAACATCAACATTTTAAAGTAAATTTTGGCATTATTCAAAGTTCATTCTGTTCATGGACCCCCTGAAATCTTTCCACAGACCACTTGGGGTCCATGGACCCCTGGTTAAGACCCCCTGCCCTAGAGCAAAATTAACAGGTAGTATAATCAAAGGTCCCTCAGCTGAATTTTATGCAATCAAAGGATATCACACTTAGAGGAATATATTAATTTACAAACATAATTGTTATCTTTTTCAGATTCATAAAGTAATCTCAGAGTACCACACCATATAACACCTATTAAATATATTTTTTTCATATGAATAGACATCTAGAGAGAGCATGCCATGCAGTGTATGTTTCATGAACTATGTTGCAAGGTATTATTGAGGTCTATTGGTCTGGATACTTATCAATACAGTAACATGCTCAAATACAATGCATCTTAAAAATAAGAGATGTCCTCACTTAACTGTATATTCCTTCTTTGCTATTAACCAAATTTTCCCTCCATCCCTTAATGAAAAAAATCCTGGGGAAAATGTTTCACTTTTCCTGAAATTACTTCATACCTCCCATTCCTTCTAATTGGGCTCCCAATATCATCAATAATTTTCAACAATAACTTCTCCCTGGCTCAGTCCAATCAAAACATTTCTAACATAATAAAAATGCTTTAAATAAGCATTTCCCACCCTTCTGACAAGATCACCCCACAGCCAGTTGCTCCTCCAGTGCCAGTCTGGGCACCCCTACACTAGCTTGATTGCACCACAGCCTGCCACCCACCTGTTGACCATTTGGGCATCCCATCACTGGTCAAGTTGCCCCATCCTCTACTAGTCCCTGGGTGCCCAGCTGGGAACCCCTTCACTGGGTTGATGATGTTGCTATTCACTACTTGTTTGGTACTCAGCTGTACCACCCCCCTCCAGCTGCCCTCACTGGTCATCCCTTATGGCCACACAGCTTCCTATAGGCCCAGCAAGCCTGCCTGCCTTCCTGCAGTTTCTAGAGGAGACATGCAGCCTGCCATTCCCTACTGTGCAATGTTGGAACACTTCTGCAGGTATTTTGAGGCTTAGATGCTAGATGGGCATATAATTAAAATTGTTATATTTTCCTGATATATTGAACTTTTATTATTATTAAATGTCCTTCTGTAGTAAGATTCTTTTCCTTTCTTCTGGACACTTTCAGTTCACTTATGTGCATGAAAACATACTCAGGTTAAGCTAAGTACTTGTGGATGATTGGGGCAACTCTGGGTTTGATAAAGATGGAGATGGAGATTCTCTGTCTTGCTAATATGGAGAAAATAATGTCTGGCCATACTCATCCAATCCTTATTCCACAGTCAGGTGCTGAGCAGCCTTGCTGAGCCTCCACATATTCTGCAATGCATCTGTCCTTGCCTCTGCTTACCTCTGCTTCATCAGCCTTAACAACCCCCCTCACTTTCTACACTGCAGGCACAGTGAACTTCATTCATTCCCTAAGTATTTTATGCTTATTCTTGCCTCTGGGCCTTTTCACTGGCTCTTCCCACATCCCACCAGCATCTGCCAGACACCTTGACTTCAAGGCCTTAACTGAGTGGTCCCTTCCACATGGAATCTCCCTGCCCCCAGCACCAGGGCAATACCCTCCTGTGAATCTGCCCCATTATTGCACACCCAACATGCTCCATTGGATTCTTTAATTGTATGCTTGCTTCATTTAACTGGGAAAATCTTATTCCAGTTTTACTACCAGGAAGTAGTCCAGAGTTGGATGTAGAGGAAAATCTCATTAAGTGTTAAGTAATTAGTGAACAATTTATTGTAAGTAAATGAATATGCAACATTCTAGTCTCTCAGAACCTGGATGTTAATTAGAGACATGCTGCAACCTGTGATGAAGCACATCATCCAATGAAAATATATTTCAACAGAAGGATACATCTCTATTGAGAACCACAGGATAAAGAGTCATTGTGTCTGGAATAAGACAGGATCTCAGCTGACAACAGCACATAAGTGAGAAAGCAAACATGGTGATGTCTGGTGTTGGGAGAGGCAGGGTGTTGGGGATTGGGTAGGGCAAGGGCAGGAAGTGTCTGCAGAAGCCCAGGGTTGCAGCCAGCTCACCCAAACATGACATGGAACACACACCCTCTTCAGGAAACAGCCCAGTTTACATCAGGAGCTGTATGTGAATCATGATGCAGACACCACTGGTGGATTTTGAAACTTAGGTTCCTGAAGAACTGACACTGTCTTCCACATTGGCAGTGGTGACAGCAGTGGCCTTTGTCACTTTACAATTTGAAGAACAGTGAATGATCGTTCCTCTGCCTTTCTCCACATTCCTTCAAACACTAGTGGGAAATTTTATTTGAACTATTTGAAATTTCATTTTTTGCACTTTTTTGACAATGAACATTAAAAACAAACAAAAACCCATGAAACACAGACATACCAGACTTTTAGTAGATTGCAGATAAAGATGTCCCCAAGAAAATTCCTTTAATAGATTTTTTTGTTTTAAGATACCTCTTGCACTTGGTATTACAAAACTCCAGTGTTGTGGTTGCCTTCAGTTTCAAAAAGATGAGTTGGGTCACCATCAGAAACACAAAGAGTGAGAAGGAATACACATGGTTCCATGAGGATTGTGTAAAAACTTCTATACATTTCTGAATCAGGTGCCCACTACATGATGTGTCATCCTGAAAAATGAAAACAGAATTAAAATGAAGAAGGGGATTACATAGAGTTCTTGGGGTTTGTTGACATCTAGCAGATTTCATGAGAGTTGTTGACATGGATGATATTGGGAGCTCTATTTCGGTTAGAAGAGATTTTGCTTGGCAACTTTCAATGGAGAAGAAACTGCAAGGTTAGTTCAGCCAAATGAGAAAGCGGGTAGACATACCTCTACGGTAATGTTTTCTATTTCTTTGGCATACCTCTAAGTAAAAAGTGAAATGAAGAATATTATTAATCTTCATAACTTTTAAAGAGAAAATACAAAATTAGATGCCCTCCTAACACTAACAAAGTCCACAAAATGTTTTATTCAGCCAACACTGTCAGACCTAGTTGTGACCAACGTATAAAAATATCCTAGGGATTGAAAGAGGTCACAATTCCTGTCAAGATTAGAAGAAGGTACCAAGGAGAAAGGGCTTATTCTCCTCTTTCTTCCTTCCTTATTAGAATATGTCCCAGTGCCTTCCAGAGTTCTTTACAGACATGTGAGGAAGACCACGGTTTTCAAGTCCCTCATGAAAGGATACCATCTTGTTTCTAAACCCAATCCCAATGCTACAAAATGAACCAGAGAATGATGTTTTTGCCCATCATTGCCAAGAAAGCAATTATCCCAGACACACCTCTTGAATGTGTCTCTTGGGAAGACAGCATTTCAGCTTCCATCATATCCCTGCAGCTTGATCCTTCTGCTGTCAGCCAGAAAAGTGCTGCTGGATGTGAATTTCTGAAGGAAAGTGGAACTGGCAGATTTTCCCATGGAATGTCTGTACCATAGTCCCGGTCCCTCCTGACCATTGTCCACCCTGAATCTCAATCTAGTTCTGGGATATGATTGACTAGAGCAACCCCAAGACTGAGCTTCAAGCCTGGACTTGTGTGCAGACCTGTGCTGTGTACCTTGAGCTGTGAAGGTAAATTCAGAGCCAATTTGCAGACTGAATGAGAAATTGATTTTTTTGTGTGAACTCTTGGGATGGGACATTTAATTCTCCTGTGATTTACAAAGCACAAGGGGAACTTCATTTGTGCTCTTGTAGGGAGAAGCAGCAATTCCTAGAAGTGGCAGACCTCTTCTTGTGCCAGATTTGAGGAGAAAACAGGACTTGCAGGGATTTGTGGCTTACTACTGGTGCTGATGGCTTTTAATTCCCTTTCAAATTGCTGTCCCCTCAAAAAGAGGGTACTATCTAAGTATAGGTTTCATAATTTAAATTCAGATGTCAGAGGCCCCTATTATTTTTCATTTCACATCCCATTTGCACAAGCTCTGAGCAACATCACAAATGAGATCAAGTTAAAAATGAAGCGACATACTTAGGTAAATAGGGGTTTCTTGTCTTCTTGAAGAATTCACAAGAGGGGCAGAAATGGGCTATTATGTAAGCTCTTTTCTCTGTTTGTGTCTATTGGCCTAGCCACTCAGACTGGTGAGGTGGTGGCAAGACCAATTCCACAAAATTAGCAAATGAGACATCCTGAGAGCTGTGTGATAAGACTAGCTATGCCATTTGAATATCTCCAACTAAGATGTGAAGTGAGGAAAATAATTCATTTTTCTTCCTCTTTGAGAGATCCTGCAAGTTTAACTGGCTTCCTAACATGGACACTGTCCAATGAAAATGTTTATTTCAGCAGAAGGGTACAGATGCTTTGGGAACCCAGGAGTCAGGAGTTCTTGTGTGTGAAATAGGATGGGATCCCTTAGGACAACAGTACATACATCCCAGAGCAAATGTGCTGATGCTTGGGGTTGTTAGAGGCATGGTTTTGGGGGTTCCATAGGACAAGAGCAGGAAGTGCCATGGGCAGCAGAGAGGTGTGACCATGCCCACCTGAGAAAACCAATCCCTCTCACTTTTCAGGAACAAGCCTTCTGTACATCACGTGGTACTTTTAAATCAAGCCACTCTGACCATCAGGGCAGATGGCTGTGTAGCTTCCTGGAGAATTGACCCTGATTTCCACATGTAGGCAGTGGCAGTGGTGGCCACAACAGTGGTGGCAGCAGATTCCACCATTTTACATCCCACAGGGCACTGATTGAGCCTTCCTCTGCCTTTCTCTCCATCCCCCTCCATCCTAGTGGGAATTTTTACTTTAACTTTTTTCAATTTTATGTTTTGAAGTTTTTTTGACAATAAATATTAAAAAAAAAAAATCCACAAAACACACACATACCAGAATTTTAGCAGATTGCAGATACAGAAGCCCCCACAAAATATTCCCTCTCTATTTTTCTTTCAGGACACCTCTTGGCCTTCTGTATCAAATAATTCCAGTGTTGTGGTTGCCTTCAGCTTCAGAAAGGTGAATGGGGTCACCATCAGAACCACAAAGATAGGAGAAATACACATGGTTTCCTCAGGATTTGTAAAACCTCTTCCATACATTTCTGCCCAAGGTTCTCACTGCATGATGGGGCATCCTGGGAAGTGAGAATTGAATGAAAATGAAGAAGGGGATTAAGTAGAATTGCTTGGGTTTGTTGAATTCTTGCAGAATTCATGAGAGTTGTTAACTTGGGTGATGCTGGGAGCTCTATTTCAGTTTGAAGGGTTTTGCTTGGCAACTCTAACTGCTGAAGAAGCTGGAAGATGAGTTCAGACAAATGAGCAAGCAGGTAGTCCTAGCTGTGTTGTAAGGCTTTCTATTTTGTTGGAATAGCTCTATTGAATATGTGAAATGAAGAATATGATTGATCTTTGCTTCTTTTAAAAAGAAAATGCAAAATTATGTAGCTCCCTAACCATGAACCAGTCCCTGTAATGTTTAATTCCACTGAGAGCATCAGACCTAGTAGTGACCAGTGTATACAGAGGTCCCTGTGTCTGAAAGAGTTCATAATCCCTGTGAACAATAGAAAATGGTATCCAGCCATAAGGGCTTATTCTTCTCTTTGTTCCTTCCTTACAAGGATATGCCCAGGGACTTCCAGTGTTCTTTACACACATGTGAGGAAGACCTCGATTTTCAAGTCCCTCATGAAAGGATCCCATCTTTTTTCTAAACCAGATCCAAATGCTAGAAAATGAACCAGAGAACGATGATTTTCCCAGCATTGCCAAGAAAGCAAGTATCCCAGAATCACCTATTGAATGTGTCTCTTGGGAGGGCAGCATTTCAGCTTCCATCATGGTGCTGCAGCTCAATCCTTCTGCCATTGGCCAGAAAAGTACTGCTGGACATGAATTTCTGAATGAAAGTCAACCTGGCAGATATTCCCATGGAATGTCTTGTACCATAGTCCTGGCCCCTCCTGGCCATTGTCCACCTGAATCTCGATACAGTTCTGAGATATGATTGACTGGAGCAACTGCAAGCCTGAGCTTCAAGCCTGGGCTCACGTGCAGATAATGTGCTGTGTGCCTGAACTTTGAAAGTAAGTTCAGAGCCAATTTGCAGGGTGAATGAGAAATTGATTTTTTGTGTGAACACTTGTGATGGAACCTTTAATCTTCTTCTGATTTACAAAGCACAAGAGGAGCTTCATTTGTGCTCTTGGAGGAAGAAGCGGCAGATCCAAAAGTGACAGACTGGTTTCTTGTGCCAGATTTGAGGAGAAAACAGGACTTGCAGGGCTTCCTAGATGACTACTGGTGCTGATGACTTTTAATTCCCTTTCAAATTGCTGTCCCCTCAAGATGAGGATACAACCTAAGTATATGTTTTCATAATTTAAATTCAGATGCTGGAGTCCCCTATTATTTTTCATTCCACATCCCCTCTGCACAAGCTCTGAGCAACATGACAAATGAGAACAGGTTAAAAATGAAGCAACATACTTAGGCACAGAGGGGTTTCTTGTCTTCTTGAAGAATGCGCAAGAGGGGCAGAAATGGGCTATTTTGGAAGCTCTTTTTTCTGTTTATATCAATTGGCCTAGCCACTCAAACTGGTGAGGTAGTGGCAAGACCAATTCATCAAAATTAGCAAGCCAGCTGTCCTGAGATCTGTGTGATATGACCAGCTTTGCCATTTGAAATATCTCCAACTAAGAAGTGAAGGGAGGAAAATAATTCATTTTTCATTCACTTCCAGAGATCTCACAAAATTAACTGGTTTCCTAATGTGGACACTGTCCAATGAAATTATTTACTTCAGCAGAGGAACACAGATGCTTTGGGAACCGAGGAGTCAGCAGTTCCTGTGTGTGAAACAGGATGGAATCCCTTAGGACAAGACTACATACATCCGAGAGCAAACGTGGCGATGGTTTTAGTAGAGGCATGGTTTTGGGGGTTGGGTAGGAGAAGCGCTGGAAGTGCAGTGGCCAGTAGAGGGGTGCGGCCATGCCCACCAGATGAAACCCAATCCCTCTCCCTTTTCAGGAACCAGCCTTCTCTACATCACGTGGTGTTTGTAAACCTCGCCTCTGTGACCTTCGGTGCAGTTCGTTGTTTAGCTTCCTGGAGAACCGACCCTGATTTCCACATGTAGGCTGTGGCAGCGGTGGCAGCTGTGGTGGATTCCACTATTTTACATCCCACCAGCACTGAATGAGTGTTCCTCTGCCTTTCTCTCCATTCCCTACAACCCTAGCGGGAATTTTTTATTTAACTTTTTTCTGTTTTTGTTTTGCACTTTTTCTGACAATGAACATTAAAAACAAACAAAAATCCCACAAAACGCACACATACCAGACTTTTAGCAGATTGCAGATACAGACGACTCAACGAAATATTCCCTCTATTTTTTTTTCCAGATGCCTCTTGGCCTTTGTTATCAAAAAATTCCAATGTTGTGGTTGCCTTCAGCTTCAGAAAGATGAATGTGCTCACCAACAGAACCACAAAATCAGTGAGCAGGAGTACACATGGTTCCATGAGAACTTTGTTAAACTTCTTCCATACATTTCTGCACCAGGTTCTCACTACATGATGTGACATCCTGAGAAATAAGAATTGAATGAAAAGGAAGAAGGGGACTAAGTCGAGTTGCCTGGGTTTGTTGACTTCTAGCAGAATTCATGAGAGTTGCTGACATGGGCAATCTTGGGAGCTCTATTTTGGTTTAAAGAGCTTTTGCTTGGCAACTCTAACTGCTGAAGAAAGTGGCAAGATGAGTTCAGACAAATGAGGAAGCTGGTAGTCCTAGCTGTGTGGTAAGGCTTTCTCTTTTTTTGGAATATCTCTATAGAAAAGGTGAAATGGAGAATATAATTCACCTTTGCTTCCATTAAAAAGAAAATGCAACATTATGTGAATTCCTAACCCTGACACAGTCCCTAAAAATTTTAGTTCAGCTGACAGCATCAGACCTAGTAGTGACCAGTGTATACAATCATCCCTAGGTCTGCAAGAGTTCATGATCCCTGTGAGCAATAGGAAATGGTTTATAGCTGTAAGGGCTTATTTTCCTCTTTGTTCCTTCCTTAAAAGAATATGGCCAGGGCGTTCCAGTGTTCTTTATAGACATGTGAGGAAGACCCCGATTTTGAAGTCCCTCATTAAATGATCCCATCTTGTTTCTAAACCCAATCTCAATGCTAGAAAATGAACCAGAGAATGATGGTTTTCCCCATCATTGCCCATAAAGCAAGTATCCCATATTCACCTCTTGAATGTGTCTTAGAAGGGCAGCATTTCAGATTTCATCATGGCTCTGCAGCTCAAGTCTTCTGCCGTCGGCCAGAAAAGTGTTGGTTGAAATGAATTTTTGAATGAAAGTGGACCTGGCAGATTTTGCCATGGAATATCTGGGACCATAGTCCTGGTCCCTCATGGCCATTTTGCACCATGAATCTCCATCCTGTTCTAGGATAGGATTGAATGAAGCAATGGCAAGACTGAGCTTCAAGCCTGGGCTTGTGTGTGGATTCTATGCTGTGTGCCTCGAACTTTGAGGGTAAGTTCAGAGCCAATTTGCAGGTTGAACAGAAAATTGATTTTTTGTGTGAATTCTTGGTGTGGGACGTTTACTCTTATTCTGATTTACAAAGTACAACGGGAGATTCATTTGTGTTCTTGGAGGAAGTAGTGGCAGTTCCTAGAAGGGGCAGGCCTGTTGTTTTTTTCTCTCTTTCTTTCTTTTTTTAAAATTCATTTCATTTTATTTTTTTAAAGGTGTTTAGATTACATAAATGTTACACAAAGATTATACGATTCCCGTGTTCCCCACCCTCCACACCTCTCACAACCTCCCACATAAACATCTTTCATTAGTGTGCCTCATCACCTGCAATGGATATACCCATCGTGGGACTTTGCCACTAAGCATGAACCATAATTCACAATGTAGACCACACTCTCTCCCCCGCAGTTCTGCATGTTATATGCTGATGTAAAATGGCCTATGTCTGTCATTGTAATGTCACTCAGGATAAATCCCAAGTCCTGAAAATGCCCCTGTATTACAACTGCTTTTCCCTCTCCCTGCCCTCAAAGCATCCAGTGGCCACTGGCTCCACAACAATGTTGTAATTTCTTCCAATATTTAATCACAAAATGTCTACATCAGAATACCAGGATGTCCACTCTAGTCCATAGCTCTTCCCCCAAACATGAGGAGTCTGGGATGGTGATTCTCACTCCACCTCTAAGTGAGAGGGGGCTTATATCCCATGGATACAGTGGATGGGATTATCCCATCTACAGCTGCAGAACTCCATTCCCTGAGATGGATATTGTCCATCATCATCTCCCCACCAGGTGTCTTGGGTGATTCCACTGAGCTGTTGAGTAGGAGTTGCAGCTCCACAAGATTCCAGGCCCAGCTGACACATGGGCAGGCCAAAGGATCCAGTCTCTGGAAGTACACCTACAAACTCCAGCACCACCTATAGGTTTGAATAGAAGGGACTGATGGACCTTGTGCAGGGAGGACTTATTTGAGTCCAATTATCACTCTCAGGAGCACAGATTCCAAAGTAGAGCCCACTGATAAGACATCAATCTCTGGAGCTATCCCCCCTTATATAGGACCTGGGTGTCTCCAGAGCCCTCAGGAGTGACTCTATTTGGTGTGATATCCACTTTGGTGGTCTATGAGATCCTACTGAAGTGTGCATAAGTGTTACCTCTGGGTTGACCTCCTGACTCACTTTGAAGTCTCTTAGCCATATGCACTCATTTGTCTTTACCTTTTCCCCCTTTTTTTCAAGGTCTTTTTCCAGTCATATTATCAGTTGGCATTTGGTAGTAATCCCTCATTGCCAGGGAGGCTCATCCACAGGAGTCATGTCCCATGCTGGGAGGAAGGTAATGCATTCATATGCTGAGTTTGGCTTAGAGAGAGGCCACATTTGAGCAACAAGGAGGCTCTCAGGTGGCAAACATTAGGCACCCCATAACAATAGGATAAGTTTCAATTTCAAGAGCAAAGACTCTTAAGGCTAGTCATCAATAACAAGAACCCATCAGTGGATCATCCACCTTAACCAGACACTGCCCCTGCACTTGGGGGACTGTTGCTGCTCCCTTGGAGAATGTGGCAGAGCTCTCCTGGCTGGGAATTCAGTATTCTCTCATTTATTGAATGATTCTCCACCCACTGTGACCATGCCACACCCTGTGATCATTTGAACAATTTTATATATCTTTTATGTATGTTCAGGTGAACTATCTCCCATGACAACCCCATCTCTGACATCCCCCACCAATGACCCTCTCCTGCCCCCATTGTAATCCTTCTGTGATGTAAAGCTTCTTTAAAGATGAAGTCCAATTAATAGCCAAATACAATTAATAGGAAAATGAAATAATAATGATAAGTTAAATTGTAAGAGATAACATACATGGAAACTTAAAAAAAAACACTAAAAATAGAATAAAATTAAAGGATTGGGATATTCAAAAAATGGGAAAAATAAAAAAATTAAAATTAAAAATATTTTTTTCCTTTTATTACTGCAATATCGGGTGTCCACTCTGTACTGTGGCACCTTCCCCGACTCATTCCCCAGTTCCTCACTATTTTTCATTTTGTTTCAAAGAAGTTTTAGGTCACAGCAAAGTCACACCCAGAATACAAGAGACTCTCATATATCCTACCTCCTCCCCCTTTCCTCACACCATGGATGTTGTAACTGTTATACAGATAGTGAAACATAGCTACTAAACATTGTCACTGGTTACAGTTGGGTTTACATTTTAGACTGTAAAATTTAATAATTTTTTATGATATTTCCCATGTCCTGTGTCCATCATTATAAGGCAATTAGAAACATTTCCCCTGACCACTAAATACCCCCTGTTTGATCTATTCTATTCCTCCCTCCCCGTGCCCCTGGGGTCTATGATAACACCCTGGCTTGACTCATTAGATGACAAGATTCATAGTTACATGCAACAAGAGGTCTTGATATGCTGGTTTGTCCTCCTCTAATTTGAACTGCCCTTGCTCATAAGAGATGCCCAACTGTCTGTTTCTGGGTGAATCGGTCCTCCCAAAGATGGGAGTCCATCTCCTTCCCACTCATTGTGTGGGTCTCCACTCACTGATACAACACATTATGACAGGATGAATATTCATACACTCCTTAGAAGCCTGCTCCAGATGTGCCCTGTCCCAAATACCCCCCACCAAAACCCTAAACCAGTGATACTTCCTTGTCATATTGCCATAAGAGCATTCCCACCCCTGCACTTTCAACTTCATAGCCACAAATCCTGTGTTCACCTCGTCCCTCTCCCATCTCTCTCCCAGTATCCTGGGTATTCTAACACATCCTTCCCAATTTACCCACCTGTCAACCCTGCACCCACAAACCCAGTAATATCACCACACACCTATCCTCTCCCTTCAATATGCAACAATAATCTATCACTTTATGATAGATTATGTAAGTATGTGTGATGGATCACAACCTTCTCTGCTCTTTCTCTCTACTGTAAACCTATCTTTCAGACAAAGGTTCTCAGAGACTGCTCACATTTCTCAATTCACATCAGTGAGGTCATGTACTGTTCATCCTTCAAAGCCTGGCTTGCTTCACTCAACACAAGGTCTTCAAGATTCATCCATGTCACCCAATGTGTTAGCACTTTATTCCTTCTTACAGCTGAGTAATATTCCATTGTATGTATGTACCTCATTTTGTTTATCCATTCCTCTGTTGATGGGCACCGGGGCTGATTCCAGGTTTTGACAATTGTGAACAATGCTGCTATGAACATTGGGGTGCATATATCTGTTTGTGTCTTTGCTTTCAATTCTTCTGGGTATATACCCAGCAGTGGAATCGCTGGATCATATAGAAGATCTATAGTTAGATTTTAAGGAAATGTCAAATATTCCTCCACAGAGGCTGGGCCATTCCAAAATACCACCAGCAGTGCATGAGGGTTCCCACTCCTCCACATCCTCTCCAACACCCAAAGTCTGCTGTTTTTTAAATAGCTGCCATTCTAATGGGTGTAAGATGGTATCTCATTGTAGTTTTGATTTGCATTTCCCTAATAGCTAGTGATGTCGAGCATTTTTTCATGTGCTTTTTAGCCATTTGTATTTTCCGTGGAGAAGTGTCTTTTCAGGTCACTTGCCCATTTTTTAAATGGGTTGTTTATCTATATTTTAGAGGGGTGGGATTTCTTTATATATGCAGGACCCTAGGCTCCTTTCAGATATATGGTTGCCAAATATTTTCTCCCATTGGGTAGGCTGCCTTTTATTTTCTTGATAACATCCTTTGAGGTAAAGAAGTTTTTAATTTTGAGGAGATCCCATTTATCTATATTTTCTTTTGCTGCTCATGCTTTGGGTGTGAAGTTCATGAAACCATTTCCTATTACAAGGGCTTGTAGGTGTTTCCCTACATTATCTCCCAGGTCTTTATTGTCTTGGCTCTAATATTTAGATCTTTGATCCATCTTGAGTTGATTTTTCTATATAGTGTGAGATGATGTTCCTCTCTAATTCTTTTGGATATGGATATCCAGTTCTCCAAACACCATTTGTTGAAGAGGCCATTCTCTCCCAACTGAGTGGGCTTGGTAGCCTTGTCAAATATCAGATGACTGTATATGCAAGGACTTATATCATTTTTGGTGACTCAGGGCCTCTTACCCTTCCAAATATATTTTGAAGTTTGTTTTTCCAATTCCTAAAAAAAATACAGTGTTGATTTTTATTGGGATTGCATTAAATCTGTAGATTAGTTTGGGTAGGATAGACATCTTGAAGATGTTTATTCTTCCTATCCATGCACATGGAATATCCCTCCATTTATTTTAGTCTTCTTTGATTTCCTTTAACACTGTTGTGTAATTTACTGCATATAAGTCCTTTGCATCTTTAGTTAAATTTATTCCTAGGTATTTGATTCTTTTAGTTACTATTGTAAATGCTAGTTTTCCCCTGATTTCCTGCTCAGATTGCTCATTATTGGTGTACAGAAATGCTACTGATTTTTGAGCATTGATCTTTTAGTCTGCAACATTACTGAACTCTAGAAGCTTTGTTGTAGATTTGTCAGGGCTTTCTACATATAGGATCAAGTCATCTGCAAATAATGAAATTTTTACTTGTGCTTTTTTAATTTGGATGAGTTTTACATATTGTTGTTGCCTCAGTGCTCAAGCAAGTACTTCTAAGACAATGTTAAATAGGAGTGGTGATAGTGGGCATCCTTGTCTTGTTCCCAATCTGAGAGGGAAAGCTTTTAGATTTCACCATTGAAGATGATGTTAGCTTTGGGTTTTTCATATATACCCTTGCTCATATTCAGAAAATTTCCTTCTATTCCTATCTTTTGCAGTGTTTTTATCAGAAACAGATGCTGTATTTTGTTGAATGTTTTCCTGCATCTATGGAGATGATCATGTGATTTTTTTCTTTCAATCTGTTTGTGTGGTGTATTATATTGATATTTTTTATGTTGAACCTTCCTTGCATACCCAGGATGAAACCCACTTGCTCATGGTTATAATTATTTTGATATGTTATTGAATGTGATTAGCAAGTATTTTGTGGAGGATTTTAGCATCTAGGTTCATTAGAGAAATTGGTCTGTAACTTTCCTTACTTGTGGTATATTTGTTTGGCTTTGGTATTAGGGTAATGTTGGTATCATAGAATGAGTTAGACAATGTTCCTTCTACTTCTCTTTTTTGGTTGAGCTTAAGCAGGATTGGTATTAGCTCTTTCCAGAATGTTTGGTAGTATTCAGCTGTGAAGCCGTGTCATCCTGGGCTTTTATCATTGGGAGGTTTTTAATGACAGAGTCTATCTCTTTGCTTGTAATTGGACTGTTAAGTTCATCAATTTCTAATTTCATCAATGTTGGCTGTTTTTGAGTTTCTAGGAATTTCCTCTAAATTATAATTCTTGTTGGCATATAAGTTTTCAAATTATCCTCTTATGATACTCTTTATTTCTGTGGGGTCAGTAGTGATATTCCCTTCCTCCTTCCATATTTTATGTATTTTCTTCAGCTCTCTCTTTTTCTTTGTTAGTCTGACTAAGGGTTTGTAAATTTTATAGATCTTCTTGAAGAACCAGCTTTTGGTTTTGTTTGCTTTCTCTAGTGCTTTCTTATTCTCTATTTCATTTAGTTCTGCTCTAATCTTTATTTCCTTCTTTCTACTTCCTTTAGGTTTAGTTTGCTGTTCTTTTTCTAATTCCTCCAGGTGTGCAGGTAAGTCATCAATTTTAGCTCTTTCTTCTTTTTTAATATATGTATTTATGGCTATGAACTTCCCTCTCAGGACAGCTTTGGCTGTATCCCATAAGTTTTGACATGTTGTGCTGTCATTTTCATTAGTTTCAACGTAGTTACTCATTCCTTTTGAGATTTCCTCCTTGACCCACTGTTTGTCGAAGGGTCTGTTTTTTAACTTCCATATCTTTGTGCCTAATCTTGTTCTCTGGCCCATAGTGATATTCAATTTCATTCCATTGTGGTCAGAGAAATTACTTTGTATAATCTCAATCTTTCTGAATTCACTGAGAGTTGTTCTGTGGCCTAGCATGTGATCTATCTTGGAGTATAATACATATGTACTTGAGAAGAATATATACCCTGCTGTATTTGGATGTAGTGTTCTGTATATGTCTATTAGGTCCAGGTCCTTTAATGTATTATTCAGAGTCTTTGTTTCTTTATAGATTCTCTAAGTGTACTATCCAATGGTGATAATGGTGTATTAAAGTCCCCCACTATAATTGTAGAGGCATTTATTTCCCCACTTAATTTTTCCAAAGTTGGTCTCATGCATTTTGTGGCACCCTGATTAGTTGCATAAATGTTTATGATTGTTCTGTCTTCTTGAGGGGTTACCTCTTTAACTAATATATAGTGTCCATCTTTGTCTCTTACAATAGTTTTGCATTTAAAGTCTATTTTGTCTGCTATTAGGATAGCTAATCCTGCCCTTTTTTGACTATTGTTTGTTTGAAAAATTATTTTCCAGCCATTCACTTTCAGCCTCCTTGAATCCCTGGGTCAAAGTTGGGTTTTTTGTAGACAGCATAAAAATGGATAATATTTCCTTATCCATTCTGCCAATCTGTGTCTCTTGAGTGCTGAATTTATTCCATTAACATTCAGTGTTATTACTTGCAAGAAATTTCTTACTTCAGCCATATTTTCTTTGGGTTAATGTATGTCATATATTGTTTTTATTTCTCTTTTTGTCTTTTTAGTTGTTCTTACACTCTCCTCCAACTCTCTCTCCCTTGTTTTTTCCTTTCAACTTGTAGAACTTTTTTTAGTATTTCTTGAAGTGCAGGTTTTTTATTGGCATACTCCCTTAATTTCTGTTTATCTGTGAATATTTTGAACTCTCCATCATTTTTGAATGCCAATTTTGCTGGATAGAGAATTCATGGCTGGAAGTTTTTTTCTTTTAGTACTTTAACTATGTTATACCACTGTCTTCTTGCCTCCATGGTTTCAGCTGAGAAATCAGCACTTAATCTTATTGTGTGTCCCTTGTATGTGATGATTCTCTTTTCTCTTGTTGCCTTGAGTATTTTCTCTTTGTATTGAGCATTGGATATTTTGACAAGTACATATCTTGGGGTCAGCCTGTTGGGATTTATACTGTTTGGGGTTTGCTGTTCTTCCTGGACATGTATTTCCTTCTCTCTGAATAGGGTTGGGAAGTTTTCAGGCATTATTTCCTTCAACTCTCCTTCAGGTACATTTCCCTTCTTTTTTTCCTTCTGGGATGCCTATAATGCATATGTTTGTGTGTTTTGTGTTGTCAGTTAAATCCCTAAGTCCATGTTGGTTTTTTTCTATCTTTTTATCTATCTGTTCTACTATCTGATTAATTTCAGATGTACTGTATTCCACATAACTAATTCTTTCTTCTGCCTGTTCAAATCTGCTGTTATGTGACTCCAGCATCTTTTTGTGTTCTTGGATTGTGCAATTGATCACCATCATATCCGTTATTTTTTGTGTATGTTTACAATTTCTTCAGTATGTTCTCCCATTGTCTTCTTAATAGCCTTAATCTCTTCCTTCACTTCATTAAGTTGGTCCATGATATTTGTTAGGACAGCTTTGATTAGTTGTTGAATGTTCTGCATCTCTTCCTGGTTTTAGTTTGTTCATTAGACTGGTCCATGTCTTCCTGTTTCTCAGTATGGTTTATAATTTTTTGTTGCCCTCTAGTCATCATTTTATCTTGGTGGGTTTCTTCAGTTGATTAACTTCTCTCTCTGCTCTAGAGATTTTTTTAGCTGGTGGCTCTGTGTGTGTGTTAAATTTTTTCTTTCACACTTTGTTTTTCTTATTCTATTTCTTTGCTTCTTTCTATGTTCCCTTGAAGGCAAAAGATTAAGGCCAGAGACATTGAAAGAGGTGAGAAAGGAAGAAGGATAATAGTAATAATGATAAAAGTTAGAAGAGGGGCCATATAAGAGTTAGTAAAATGAATATTTAACTATTGTAAGCAGTGTAGAGTAATACAGGAAACAAGTGGAGTACCTACAATAGACTGGGAAACAAATAGAGGAAAATACATATAATGATTTAGAAGGCCAGAATAATGAGGAGATAGAGAAAGAGTAAACAAAGCGCTGAAAGGAAAAAGTTAATAATAATTTAAAAAGAAGAAAACAGAATAGATAAGATAGAAATTGACACCCTTGAAGTTGTGTACTAATGAAAAAAAGGTGGTATGTAAGAACCACTATAGAAAGCAGAAGGTAGAAAGATGAAGGAAGGAAAAGAGATAGCATTGATAGACAAAATCAATATAGACAGAGATTGGGAAATTTCAGAATAAGCACAGCAAAGAAGAGACAACCTTGCAGCAGGAAATATTAAAAAGAAAAAGAAAAAAGGGGGGTGGAAAGAGGAATGAAAAACCAAACAACCACACAAGCAAGCAGTCAAACAAAGCTAAGGAAGATCAGTGTTCCCTGCAGTGTTCTATCTGCAAGTTTTGAGGCAGATTTTAGCTATTAGAATAAGTTAAAAACTAAAAAAAATTTTTTTAAGTGACCATCGTTTTTGTTTTTGGAGTAATAAGCGACCCAAAAGAAGGTCTCTTGTAGACCATCTCCTCCACACAGGGGACCCTAAATAGGCTTATGGAAACTTATCAAGCACTTCCCACTGCCTGGCCTCCACTGGAGAGCTGAATCTCTGATACTTGTCAGTGAAGAATGATAAAATTGGCTGAGTTCACCCCCTCTTGAGACAAGCCTTAGTATCACAGGGCTGTTTGGTAAATCAGGCTTCCTCAGGAGATTCACTTCACCCCTCAGCCTGGTGCTGCTTCAAGCCTGCTGATTTTTCCCCAAAGCTGTGAGGGGTTCCAGGCAACCAAATCCACAGAAAGGAAACCCTTCTCCACCTTCTTCCAGAACCCTACCACTCTCAGAGAATTCTCCCTCTCCCCGGGTTGATGGCGGGAGTCAGGACATATCCTTTGGCAGCTAGGTAAAACAAGCCTCCTCAGCAGAGTCACCTCTCTCCTCAGCCTGGTGCCACTTCAAGCCAGCTATTTTGCTCCCTAAAGCTGCAAGAGGGTTCAGGAAGTGAAACCCACAGAAACGAAATCTCTCTGGATCCTCTGTCAGAAACCTCCCACACTTGGAGAATGCTCCCTCTCACCAGGTTGCCGGCAGGAGTTGGGGCTTGTCCCACCCTTTTTCCCTGAGGGTGGGCCTCAGCTATCTGTTTCTACTATCACAGCCAGGGAAAAACTCACAATTCTAAGCAATCCACCTTGCCATCCAGCTCCCTCCAGATCGATGTCCCCAAGGTTCTCACTCTGTCAGCCTACAGGACAGACCACTAAGGCATGATCCTGTCCCCAAGCAGCCATCCTCTGAGAGTGAGATGGTGAGTGCCCAACTAACCTGACACCATCTTGACTTCATCCTTGGCAGCCCTGTTTGTTTTGTGAGATTTGAGGAGAGCAGAGGACTTGCAGGGCTTCATGGCTGACTACTGGTGCTGATGACATTTAATTCCCTTTCAAATTGCTGTCCTCTCAAGATGAGGGTACAATCTAAGTATATGTTTTCAAATTTAAATTCAGATGCTGGAGGCCCCTATTATTTTTCATTCCACATCCCCTTTGCACAAGCTCTGAGCAATCTGACAAATGAAAACAGGTTAAAAATGAAGCAACATACTTAGGCACAGAGTGGTTTCTTGTCTTCTCACAGAATGCTCAAAAGGGGCAGAAATAGGCTATTTTAGAAACTCTTTTTTCTGTTTGTATCTATTGGCCTAGCAACTCAGCCTGGTGAGGTAGTGGCAAGATGAATTCCACAGGATTAGCAAGCCAGCTGTCCTGATAGCTGTTTGATATAACTAGCTTTGCCATTTGATTATCTCCAACTAAGATGTGAAGTGAGGAAAAGAATTCATCTTTCTTTCTCTTTGAGAGATCCTGCAAGTTTAACTGGCTTCCTAACATGGACACTGTCCAATGAAAATGTTTATTTCAGCAGAAGGATACAGATGCTTTGGGAACCCAGGAGTCAGGAGTTCTTGTGTGTGAAACAGGATGGGATCCCTTAGGACAACAGTACATACATCTGAGAGGAAATATGGTGATGCATGGGATTGTTAGGGGCACGGTTTTCAGGGTTCAGTAGGATAATGGCAGGAAGTGCCATCAGCAGCAGAGGGGTGCAACCATGCCCATCGGACAAAACCCAATCCCTCTCCCTTTTCAGGAACCAGCCTTCTTTTCATCATGTGTAACTAACAGTTACTGATCCTTGGTCAGATCAGCAACCCAAAGAAGCAGACAGCAGGAAAATGAACAAGTTAGCGTTTAGTATTTTTCCAGAAACAACTGCTATTCCTCCAAATGCTAGTAGGTTTTCCTGTTTTTCTGGTTACTTTCTCTTCTCTCTAATAGTATTCAACTGAGACAGGTACAGTGTTCCAAGACCATACTTTTTTATTTTAGATCAACTTGTTTGGGACTTTAGATCACTGTTTAAAAAACTGAGTTTGCTTTTACTTCATAGGATGAATTTTTAAATGATATGCACAGTTAATTTTATAGAATTTGCTGTAGATAATATAATAAAACTTAGAAGTGCCTTTGATGTTCATCTTTAGGTAAGAATGAATGACATTTCAGTTTTTAAAAATAGGGTGTTAAAACCTCACTGCATATTGGAAACAGGTTTTGCACAGGAGGTTTCATACCAATAGCTGGGGCTTCCCAAAGCCTTATTTCTCTCCTTCTGAAAGTCATCAAAGACACAAAGAATCTATGAGCTTGATTCTTAGAGACTCCTGGGAACTGTCCCTCTGGCTGTAAGCTGTCTGCCCTGGGAACACCCCCCTTCAAATACAGGACTTGTGTGGAGGCATTTGGACTGGCCTGAGAATTTGTCAATATTGACACTCTGGTAAACTACCATTGGCATGTTGCCTTGAAAATAATGGAGACCACAAGACACATCATTGCATAGAATTCCCTTTTCTCTCAGACAATATTATTAATGCTAAGGAATCAAAATACAGAACAGGAGAAATAAAATCACATTTCTCAGAATACTACCATATTTTTATAAAGAGTGAGAAAAGTCCCCCACCCCCACCCAATTACTTATTTTTGGCAGGAATATTAAGAGGAGACTGAGAAGCAGACAAAGGTGGTATCTTAGTCTGAAACACCCTTATGTTCAAAGTGAGTTGGGAGCCTAGCTAAAGCTGTGAGGGCCACAGTCTAAGCTTATTACAGCAATGACACTTAGCACCATTCTCTCCCCACCCCACTCCCTCTTTTAAAGGTAGATGTTTTCAAATTTGTTTTTATTATTTAGACTTTCTGAAATTGCCATCTTAATTAAGAGTTTAAATATTTTTATAGTAAAGTGTCCAGTTATTGTATTTCATTTTCTAAAACAAGTTTTTCCAGAATACCATGTTTAACCTTTATATGTAAAGAAACGATGTTTCTATTTGAATTATTTGCCTTTTAAAAACTGTATGATAATGTCTTATCACATGATAAATTGTGATTTATCATGCATAATCTGAAAAACAACTATAGCAGCATTAAGTCCTGCCCATCATAAAGCTGCTTAGCAACTCAGCTAGTAAAGTGGACATTGTGGTAAAGAAGCCATGAGTGGCTGCATGTGCTGTGCCAAAGAGAGCTCAGCACTCCACATCCAATGGCCATGAGTGAAGCCTGTGATGGTGGAATGCCACCATCTGACAGCTTTGGAATTTATTGTTTGAACTTAAAGATGTACAATGTCTTACGGTTTTTCTCCAATAAAATCAAATTCAAAACCAAAATTTTTTTACCTTTTTTTTAAGGAAAGGATATTAATTTTTACTAATAGAAAGTAGAAACTACTCAACACATTCAACAAAATCTGCTTGTTGTAGCCATAACTTCAAATAGTTAAAACTTGGTTTTGAGAGAAAACTTTAATCTTTGTACCTAAAACTGATTATTTCTGGAGTTAAAGTAGGATTAGCAGGAAGGTGAATGGTCTTTCTCTTCAACAGTGATGAATGTGGAGGAGATTCTGAGTACTAAATAAAATATCCACTGGGAAAAGTGTTCTACAAGCAGCTAAAGCTCATTTTGATGCCATAGAGCTAAAGAAAAACATGACCCTCATCAATCCAAGTGGGTTTCCTTCTGGGAAGGATACCCCTGTCCCACATCCCAGGTGACATTGTCCCAGCCCAGGAGCTCACTGCTACAGAGGACATGACCTAAGACAACTATTCCCTCACCCAAGAGTTGTAGATCACTCACCCTTGCTTCCCTAACAATTGTCAACTGTCCCAACTACATCTGAGCTGGGAAAGTCTCACCCCACACAGAAAACCCCAGACACTCTCAATATTCAGGGACACATCACACTGTCAAGTCCTGTTTTAAAAAGTCAGACCCTCCAGACTGAGTGATTTCCCAGACAGTGCAGTTTCCTTGCCCTGTGACCCAACCTTGCTTGGTGATATCTGTAATATTGTAATTTCATTTTTGCCCCCTTGTGTTTGTAATACTAATTTTACCATATCAAGTACCTGTGGGACCCTTTCCAATAAACCCAAATTGCCTCCAAAATTAAGATTCCTGCTAATATCACCTCTCACCTAAAGGGTGGCCTTATTGAGATATCCAAGCTGTGTGCTTCCTTGGTGAAACAGGAGAATCCTGCTGACTTCCTAATGTGCTATCTCTTTATGACCCTCCACTCTCTTCCTCATTGTCATTATTCATCATCCATAGTCTCTCAGTCTTGCCTATCCTATCAATGCCTACCCTTCTTGCCCTCCAAAAGACTACATGGAAAAATAAATCCAAACCCATCACCCAAGTCCCTTGGATATTTACACAGATGTCCAATGTATATATACATTAGCTGAACTAGTCTCTTATGCATTGACAAATGGCAACTGCTAGATTTGCCATCATCCTGTCTCCAAATTTTATCCAGCTCATTTCTGGCCCAGAGATGGAAATATTGGGACATTAAAACCTCTTCCAAACTGCTAACTATGCTGAATCTGAAGCCCATCTCCTCATGGCAATGGATGATTGCTCTCATGTTTCCTCAATACATAGTATAAGTAAATAACCTAATGGACAACTCCATACCTCTTTGGTTAGCTTTTATGTCACATTCCCAGACATGGCTGTCATGAGGGAATATGTTTACTTTGCATCTGCTTTAGTAAACAATGAATCTGAACAACAAGTCCAAGCTCTCGGGAACCTATGATCTATATTAAGCACCATTAGGGATACTCACAAAGAAATTCCAATTCACAATTGGACTCATATAAGAGACAGACATAGAAAAGATGGCATGAGTATCATCTAATTTTTGTGCATTAGT
>JAQZBX010020748.1:0-32763 GCA_029593785.1 Cabassous unicinctus | reverse complement strand
TATAGGGAGGGGGGGTAAAAACCGAGATTATTGGGTGGTATGTACTTATAAGGTAAAGAAGTGAGGGTGAGCTAGAGGATTGGCCAAATCTAGGGAGGGAAAGGGTGGAGGGCAGGGGGAAGGATAGCAGGCAGAGTAGGTGGTGACAAGGGTGTTCTGGCGGAACTGAGGGCGTGTCCACCCGTACCAGGCTGAGGGCATTGTTCACCCATACCAGCCGCCCCTCCAAAGGCTGTGACGTCGTCAGCTTTTCGGAGGTGATGATGTCAGCCAACCAAACTCTGATTCTGCGCTTGTCCTCTGCCTCCACCTCAGTAATAAACCTTATAATCTCATGCATATACATATATTTGGTATGTTTCAATCCCTTGCAGTTATTTTTCTTATTGATGCTAAAAGCATTCTGTTTTGGACTAGGAAGCCTTTTCAAAGTCTTTTTCATCAGAGCTAGTAGCATTTGATAGATCGCTAGCTATTTGGTAAGACAAAATGTTCCAGCCTCATCATACATAATTGTGAGAGACAAAATAATACTATTTCAAAGATATCCAAGAACTATTCTTCAAAACTGTTAAATATGTCACCTTTCATTGCAAAAGTGAATTTGCAGATGCAACTAAATTGACTTTGAAATGGGGAGATTATCCTGTATTATCCAGGCAGGACAAGATAATCAAGAGTCCTTATACTTGAAAGAGGGATGCAGGGGAGTAAGAGAAGGAGATTTCATGATCAATCAGAGAACAGAGTGAAGCAGAACCATTAGCCAAGGTATGCTGACAACCTCCAAAGCTGGAAAAGACAAGGAAATGGATTCTCCCATTAGAGCTTCCAGAAGGAACACAGCCCTGCTGACGCATTCTAGACTTCTTCCCTCCAGAACTATCTGAAAACAAATTTGCAGAACAAATTGTTACAGTAATGAGAAACTAATACATTTCCTGCTGCAATCTTATGAGCACCCATTCCTCCACATGACCTGGTTTCTTTTAGTTGGAAATAGTATTTGGAAGCTATAATATGAGTGCTTAGATGCACCTGCTGCTCTTGGTTGAGCCATTTCTTCTAGGCCATTTCAGTGGATAAAACTAGGAAATTCAATTTTTATTAAATTAAAGGATGAATTCACAGTAATGCTTTCTTTTTACCAGCAAGTCCAGCAAACAGCTAGAACAGCTAGAACAAAATTTAATACCCAAAAAAGGAAGTAAATGTTGATGATCATATTTATTTGGCAAAATGGAAGTCTTTTCTAAGCAATGGAGGAATGATAAAAGTCACAAAGGTAATATTATAGTACAGCATAAAATTAATAGAAACACTTCTGTTGGTCAAAAACCACCATAAACATTTTTAAAATCCTAACTTGCAAAAACTTACATCATATATAAGAGACAAAATCATTTTATAAAATCAAAAGGAAATATCTAAAACATCCAATGGGAAAAATGAACAAATATATTAAATATACAAACCAGAGAAGAAATAAAAAATAGCTAAATCAAACAAATGTTTAGCACCACTGGAATCAAAGGAATGAAAACTATAACTAATAAGATAATTTTTCAAGTATGAAATTAACAAAGATTTTGTTATCAGTTGCTTTTCATTTTTATTACTGGGCATATAACAATGAGATTATACACACTTTCTTTTTTCAAAATTTATCGAAGTATATAACTCATACATAAATATACATAAACAATACATGTATAGTAATAGTTGTGAACTTACAAAAACAAACATACATAACATCATACTGGGCTCTCAAACTTCTCCCTACTACCAATAACTTGCAGTCTTTTGAAACATTTTTAACAAATGATTAAAGAGCACCCTCAAAATAACCAAAGTATTTCCCCCAGCCACCCTATTATTACTTTTATTTTTATATAATTTATACATGAACATACATAAACAATATGTGTATAATAAAAGTTGTGAATTTACAAGGCAAACATGCATAACATCATACAGGGGTCCCATACATCAACCCACCAACAACAGCTGCATTGTGGTGAGACATTTGTTACAAGTTGTGAAAGAGTATTGTCAAAATCTTAATACTACCTGTAGTCCTTATCTTACATTTTGTGTATTTCATAATCTGTAACAAATGTTCCACCAAGGTATGGTGTGTTGATAGAGGGGTATTGTTTGGGAATTCTGCACATGTTGTTTTGTAACTTTACAACTTCTGTGATAAAAATATATTTAAAAAATAATAATAGGGTGGGTTGGGAGAAAATACACACTTTCTTATTAAGACATATTTTGTCAAAGAAACATATAAGAAGAGGACAATTAGATTACAAAATCCAAGACTGACATTTTAAAAATAGTACTTTAACATCCTTACTGTGCCTTCCTCTCTCTTTGTCTGAAATTAGTTTAATAAAATGGACTCTAATAACAGAATTAAGACCCATCCTGATTGAGGTGGGCCATGCCTTAACTGAAGTAGCCTCATCCAAAAGTCCTACATACAATGTTTTCACACCACCAGGAACAGACTATATTTAAGAAAACATTTTTCTGGGGTACATACAGCTTCAAACCACGACAGTTATGTTCCATGGCAATGGGGAATTGAGGCTGCTAATCAGATAAACTTAAGATAAGGATGCCACCTTGAATTACCAGAGGGGGCCAATATAATGTAAACACAAGGACCCTAAAAGATGGGAAAGGGAGTCAGGGTCAGAGTGATACCACATGAGGAAGATTGAACCAGCCATTATTGTGAAAATGGAATGTGAAGCCTAGAGGAACTGGAAATGGAAAAGCAATTATCCTTGTGCTGTTAGGATCTTTATATGGATGCCAAGTGGGTCAACGATGAGTCACAGAGTTGTATGGTGAAAAGCATAATACTTACAGTTCTAAAACAAACAGAGCAGCACATCTTACAGGCCATGGATGGAGCTGCAAGGTGAACAGTTTAAAGCTCATAGGCCCCAGAACAGAGAGGAGTAACATGCATCACAGGCCACTGGGGAAGTACCAGGAACTTTGTCTCAAGCAGGCAAGATTGCAGTGGGGCAGGACTATGCCTTCACAAGGCCTGGGTGGAACTGTAAGTGCGGGATTGGGGATCTTGTTGACTTTTGTAGGGGTACAGCTCCAGGTAAGAAGGAGAATGGTGAGGGAGAGGGCATTTACCGGCCTTAGCAGGAGCAACGGACCTGACAACAGAATCTGGGCATGGAGGCTTTGAGCCAGCACAAAGCCCATACATTATTTTAATCCATTGCACTTCCCTAGAGCTTCCAGCAAGGAAAGCAGCCCTGATGAAACCTCCATAGTAGTGCAGAGATTTCCGTTTTGAAATTCTGAGCTCTACAAGTGCAAGTCAATAAATTTGGGGTGTTTTAAACCATTAAATTTGTGGTAATTTGTTACAGCAACAATAGGAAATTTATATAACCACCAAAAATTTTTAAGAAATTACCAAGCAGATGCTAACAGTGATTTGCAAGTGCAATTACCTAGACTATTCAAACAGTCGTAAAACAGAAGAATGAATTTATAGGAACTGCATAACCTGATTACCAGATTTACTATAAAACTACAGTAGTCAAGATAGTGCATTATTGGGTTAAGTATAGACAAATGGGTCATCAGAGAAGTAAAGAGTCCAGAAATAGACCCACACATATAAGGCCAACTGTTTTTCAACAAAAATGTCAAGATTATTGGAAAAGGAATAGATAATATTTTCCATAAATAGTGCTGAAAGAGTTGGATATCCAGATGGAAGAAGTTGAAGCTCAACTTCTACCTCATAACATACACAAAAAATAATTTGAAATGCATTATAGTCCTAAACATAATCACTAAACTAGGAGTAAGCAAAGATGTAGACTCTGCTGGATATTTAACTTTCAACACTAGCTCTGCCCTTCTACATTCTGCTCTCAGATTCTAGATTTAGCCATCTAAAAGCACGTTTTTTCTTAGCAAGATGGCTTCCAGCTAGGTTCTATCAATGAGGAGCATAAAGAGGTATAAGAAGACAGGGGAATTTAAAATGAGACTTGCTTGTGTATTTTTGCTTATTGCTCCATGAGCATTACCCAGTATTGGCACTAACCCTGAAACAGCAGTTCACTCCACTCTCAAACTTTCTGTGGTATCCTAAACCCGATTTCATCATGCCTCTTCAGAGTCCGGCATCACCTTGGAAACCCCTACTCCGTAGTTCTCTCGAGCCACCAGCTGCAGCCAGGAGGAGAGCACTGCAACGTCCACTCGTAGGGGTGTCAGCATGTTTCTATGGCTAAAATGTCAACAATTTCAGGGTTTCTTTTACTGTTTACGTTTCTTATATCTGTTTAAAATATTTGTTTATTATTTTAAAAATTCCAAACTTTATACTCTATACCCAAAAGCAACTGTTTCCCTTTCCCCTCCATCCATCTTTGCAACTTCTAATCTATTTTCTCTCTCTATGAATTTGCTATTTCTAGATATTTCATATAAGTGAAATCCTGCTCTATTTGTCCTTATATGCATTGCTTATTTCATTCGACATACTGTTTTCAAAGTTATCCGTATTCCAGCATACTTCAGAGCTTCAGTCCGTCTTAATGGCTGAATAATATTCCATTGTGGGTACATACCCCATTTTGGTTGTTTTCGCCTTTTGAGTATTGTCAATAGTGCTGCTAGAAACATTGGTGAACAAGTATCTGTGTTCCCATTTTCAATTTCTTTGGGTATACAATAGATTTTCAGGAAAGGATAGAAAACCACTGTCATTCAAACTCTTGTAATGATTAGACAAGACCAAATAAACCTCAGTTACTTCAATGAGACAATATAACTTTGATATTATAACCTGAGAAGAACTTCATGAGGAAGGCAATTACAGAGATTTTTCACAAAAGATACATAAGAATGATGATGATGGTGGTGGTGATGACGACCATGATGATAAAGGTGGTAGAGAGACAATAGATTAGAGTATGGGTGATAGACAGATAGATAGATAGACAGACAGATAGATAGGTAGATAGAAAAATAGAGGGAGAGAGCATCCCAGACAAGATATTAGCAAACTATACACAACGTTGTATGAAAATGTTAATCAATTATGCCTAAGTTGTCTTGACCTCAGGAATGCAAAGATGATTTTTTTTATCTCAAACTAGAAATAAAAGGGAATATCTTTAACCTATTAAGATATATCTTTTTAAAAATCTACAATAAACATCATCTTAAATGGTAAAATATTGGAAGTAGATGTCCAAAATGATAACTTATATTCAACAGTGTTCAAGTTTTACAAGCCAAGAATAATCAATAAGAAAATGGAATTGAAGCCATTAAAACTGGAAAGAAAAAAATAAAAGTATCATAATTCAGTGTTTATACGATTGCATATGTAGAAAACACAAAAGAATCTATAGACATGTTATTAGAAATGATGAGTTTAGCAAAATGGTTAAAGTCTGTTGCATTTCTATACATCAGCAACAAAAAGAGAATGCAATTCCCTATTTTAAGAAAAAAATAGTTTTATAATAACAATAAAAACTCTAGCTTAGAAACAAATCCAAAAAGAAAGGTGCAAAACCTTTATATAGAAAATAGTAAAAGATAGTAAAGATGGGCTCAACAAATGAAGTAATAGATCAGGTATAAGGGTAGGAATATTTAAAGTGATAAAAATGTCACTTCTCTCTAAATTGATCTATGGAGCTAACCCAACTTCAAAATATATAGATTTACTTCTTTTTGTAAAACTTGGCAAGGTGCTTCTAAAATGCAATGGAATAGCAAACGGTTAAAAATGGCCAAGATACTTCTAAAGGGGACTATTGAGGGTCCTGTTCTACATGTTATCAGGATTCATCATAAATATGTAATAATTAATACAGGATGGAACTGGTGTAGGAAATAAATTCAGCAGTGGCACAGAATAAAAGGCCCAGATACATCACATGCTCACACTCACATACAAGTGTGCACACACACACAGAGAATATTGATACATGAAAGAGGTGTCATGGCATCACTGAAGAAATATTATTTCATTAAATAATGCTGAAATATTATTTCCTATTTGCAAAAATTTGGATCCATATCTTCCACCACAAACATAAATTAACTGCAGGTTGATTTAGGATATCACTTTAAGACTTTTAAGGAAAACTATAGGTGAATATCTTTCTGATCTAGAATAGGGAAAGATTTCTCTTTTTTTTTCACTTTATTTTTAAATAAGTTTTAGATTTAAATTTACAGAAAAATTACACAAAAAGTATAGAGAATTCCCCTGTAACCCAAACACACACATACTCACATTTTCCCCTATTACTGACATCTTAGATTAGTGTGGTACATTTGTTACAGTTGACAAAGCAATATTGAAGCATTGCCATTAACCATGGTCTAGAGTTTACATTATGGTTTATAGTTTGTTCTGTACAGTTCCATAGGCCTTAACAATGAGTAATGTCATGTGTCCATCTTTGTAGTATTAAACTGAAGCATCTTCCCAATTCAAATATGCCCTTTTCCACCATTCAACCCCCTTTCCCTTCTGAAACCCTGGCAAACACTATCTTTTATATCAAGGTTACAAGTTTGGGAATGATGTCTTAAGACGGTAAAGAAAAACTTAATAAATCATTCTTAATTAAAATTGAGAACTTCTGACCATCAAAATATACATTTTATAGTATATATATATATTTTTTAACCATGTATTTATATAAATATAAAATTTTTAGGACATATGAGGGATTGAAACCAGCACCTCATACATGGGAAACAGGTGCTCAACTACTTGGGCTATATCCATTCCCTGAGCAATACATTTTTAAAATTTAAAAAACCAAGCAACAAACTGAAAGAAAATATTTATTTGTAAGGCATGTAATGATTCTAGGATTAAAATCAATTGTAAAGAACTCCTATAAATAAATAAGAAAAAGAGACCGCAATGCAAAAGAAAAATTGAGAGAATCTGTTTGTATGGTTTACAGAGATGAGGAATTAGATATGTCAGTAGTAATGTGAATCCATACAAACCTCAGAAGTTATTACTTTGCTTACCCCAAGGTCTAAAATTTTTTAATCCAATAATTTTGTATTGTAGACACAACACCTAGTATCTCTCCAGTTTCATTGATACCTTAGCTATTGAATAAAACAAATTTCAATTAAATATATTAATTTCCATAAATATGGTTTACTTTAAATCTTCTAGTTTCAATAAGTTTAATACATGAATTATTAAATTCATGTCTAAGATTAATTTTCAACAAAAACCTAATGAAAAATATAAAAGGAAAAGATGAAGCCTAATGTCTTAAGGCAATGTGTCATAAATCTGTGATTTGCATTTGCTTCTGACATAGCCATGGGTTTGCTAAGCACCATTGGGGTCACCAGTCCCCAAGGTCTAGCCACCTCAACATAGTTAGCCTTTAGAGTTGTACTTAAATGCCTCCCTGTTACATGTTAATGATTCTTAAAGGACACACGTTGACCAAAGTGGTGCTGTCCCCATTTAATTAGGCAGAAATAAACCTATAGACAAGTCTAGTAAGACTATATATGAAAGGACAGCAAACAACCCATCACAAATACATTTAACACAACCTAATCCATCAACTCCTCCACCAGTCCTACATCTAGTTTTTCTCCAACAACCACATTAAGTATTCACTTTTGTTACATCTTAGCTCAGGGGTTGCATTTAAATGTGCATGTGGCTATGGTATCAGTATAAGAAACTGGTGGCTAATCCAATTTTTCAGACTTAGTAATTGCCCAAGAAGAATATTTTTCTGAATCGAAGAAATGAAAGACCATCATAACGGGGAAAAGGGTACATTTGGACCACATGAGAGAATGATGCCTGTAATTTTTTTCTCTCATGAAAATGTAAATATATTCTCAGCTTTTTGGCTACTGGTAAGTGCTCTGTGCCATAACCACCAGAAGAAAAGGGGTAGAAATCAGAAATCACAGATAGACTAGACCTCAGTCTAACATGAAGGGAAAATCCTTAAAGGTATGTGAGACATAAATAATTATTAATTTTGTAATGCCATCTCAGGACTGAGGATTATATTCAATTTCAGCCTGAAGAGTCAATGCATTTTGAAATTACTTCATGCAATCAATGCACCAAACATCATACTAAATATTTTACATTTAATCCTCACAACAATATTATGAAGCAAATGCTACTGGAATAAGGATTTTACAGATGAGGAAACTGATAATTAAATAAGCTAATCAGCTTGCCCAAGTTCATACAATGAGGAAGTGGCTATAATAAAATCACAGGTGGTCTGATTCCAGAGTCTGAGTTCTTAACTATTTTTATAACATTTTTTTCTCCTTGGACATTGTACAGCTAAAGCAATGTACCTCTTGTTTATAATTAGTAAGAGATCCATTTTAGATATTTTTATCTTTTATAAAATTCTATATAGCAGTGAGATTTAATGTTCCTAATTTTCTCTCATTGCTGTTATATACATTCAAATTACAATTAAATAAGTTTAGGTTCATCTGTAATAAATTTTACAGAGGAAAATAAAATGAAAAAATATACTATATTATTGGGAACTGAAGTCTATGCCATGGAAGTGAAGAAAGGAGTTTCAATTAAAATGTAGCATACCTCGTTTTATCCTTCTATGTCCTCAGCTCCAGTGCTCTAAATTTCATTTTTATATCACATTCATTTTATATTAAAATGTAAATAATATCTAAATTTAAGACACAATCACTATGAAAATTTTTTTTAAAAGTTTAAATGAAAAGTCTTATATTTGGGTTTGTAATAGTAAATCACATAGAAAATAATTCCTTGGCAAGATTTCTAACAAAAAATATCTGGGGCCTTATTTGATGCAAAGCTAAAATTGAGCCAGTTATGTGTTTCACTGCTAAAAGTAGCTAATGTATATTTCAGAAAATGGGTGCAGATTCTACATGTGCACTGTTTTTTTTCAGTAATGGAGCACACCTGGAATCTTGTGTTAACTTCTGAACCCACTAAATGGAGGCATTTGATAAACCATTCTGAGTCCAAAATATCGCAACCAGAAAAGCCTGCAAATTAAAGCTTATAGGTGTTGGGGACAGTTAACAACACTCAATGTAGTCTGGGAAGGGAATTCTAAGAGTATATTTGTTAATAGATTATAATATTAAAAAAGACTTAAAAGACAAATCCAAATTTTTCATAAGCCAAACTGAAAAATGTAGCCTAGGGATCCACATGTTTAGAAACTGCAGGGAGGGGAGTCCTAGAAATCTCTGGTGGTGGCATCTTTGGGGCAGGGAATGGTTAGACTGAGATGGACCCAGGAAATGCTGAAGCTGTAGTACTTGCAAGAATATTCACCTTAACATATTAAGCCATATCTTTTTTTTCAGTCCATGTGGTATTTTATAGTAAAACATTTTAGTGAAGCCAAATAAAATAAATTCACTCTGTGTTATTTCCAGAGTAAAGAAAAGGAAGCTGTGCCTGGATGTTAAAAGGATGCATCTTTGAGCTCAATATAAAAAGTAAGTAAAAGGCACTGATTAAAGGAAAGAGGTTGGTTCATGTGCAATGACTTTTCTGTCTCTGAGCTTATGTAAATATGAGTTGTGTGAATATTCTGTGGAATGATTTCCTATGCAAGGCAGAGGACTGGATTCATAGCTTTTGAGGTCCATTTCAACTCTAAAATTGGATAGCCATTTAATTCCCAACATTATGCCAAAAATAATGATCAGAAAAATGGAAGTGCATTTTTCAATCAAGGCCTTTGGGGATATAAAGTCATCTCTACCAGTAAGGTTTATCAATTCAATGAGTGCACTGTTTTAGTAGGTATTTTAGGATACATTTGTTTGGTTGTGCCTTTTTCTTAATTACTCAAAATTAAGAAAAAAACCCTCCATTTTAGTTCTAAATCAAAATGGTAAAATCACTAGAGTGAAAAACATGAAGGGAATAAGGGTAGGCAGACTACTAATGCTTTGCAGGTAGATGGACAAACTATAAATTTTAGAATTCTGTATGAACCAAGAACATTTCCAAGTGCTTTCACAAATACTAATCTTCACAACCTCCCTTGGAAGAAAGGGCTATTATTATCTTCACCTAACACATAAAAAGTCTGGATATGATCAGGTTAAATAAATGCCGAAGGACACAGAGCTACTAAGTGGTGACTCTGGGATTTGATCCAAGGCATTCTGGGCACTTAAAAACAATATTTGACTGAACTGAAATCCTACTACATAAAAAGTGGATCACAATTCAATTTGCATTTTTGTACTGATAAAACCACATCTCTATCTCACATTACTAGGTAATAACAGACCTGTCTTTACATTATAACATAATATTTTTCTTAAAATGCTTACAACAAAAATATACTGCAGTTAATTTATCTTCACTTCATTTTACTATAACTTCAGCAAATCAAGTTATTTTCCTTAGCACCAAAGAGACTATAAATGCAATGTACCCTGGGTCACAAATTATCTGGGTTGAAAAAATTTAAAACTCATTCAGTCATTAACCATTCCATCTATTGGATGGTATGCTACAATATCAGAAATAATAGTAATATTGGTTTAATTTTTACCCCTTATCTATATTATTTTAGATTTTAAATGAGGTAATGACTTTACCTATACAGTTCCAAAGCAACCAGAGAATCCACTCCTATTGTAAATTCCATGGGGAAAAATCACTCACTGATTTTCTCATGAACTGCTTTTTGTTTGAATTGCCTGCGTTGCTAATTGTGCTGATGGTCAGGTAAGTAGCAGCTAACAGCAATGTTGCTCTGTGAACACATGGTTCTGGAATTGGTTTAAGGTGAAACTGCATCAAATTGATGAGGCTGTTGAGGTGGGGAGGCAAACAGTAGTCATTAAAGGTATCCAAAGTAGCATATGACCTCTGTACATGTAAACAAAGGCTAATAATAAGAAAGGTGGTTATTTCCTGGCACCAAATACATACAGGAGAAGGGCAGTGTCTTAGGAAATACCAAGAATGATACAGGAACATCAGTGCCACTTAGTGTTGAGAAGGGGAAAGGGGAGGGAAGGGGATTGGTGAGCATGATTGTGACTGCAATTATGAGGATTGGAGGCCGACATTGGAAAGGGAGCCTGCAAAGTGGATTTCCTACCAAATAGTGGAGCTTATCCCAAGAATATATATAACTTAGAATTTACTTGAGTTCCTTTTGATACAGGATATATAATCATTTATCAGGATCTAATGATGTTCTAATATTATATTCTCAAGAAGTAACTACACCTCCAAATGCATCCCACTCTTAAAACTATTGGTTTCATGGCTTTATTAAGCAAAATACATAGACCCACAGGTGATAAAGCATATTAAGTCTTTTCAATATTTTACAATTTAGTCTGATTCCATTCATCATGTTATTTTTAGAACCACTTTGGATAAGATTAAATATGCAAGAGCTATGGGCACTGGGTGCTTGGGAAAAAGAGGGATACCCCCAATGGAAGAAAGCATGCAAATCACCGAGGTTTAGATACCCAAGACAAACTTCAGAGATGTTCCAGTTCTACCTAAGGCTGACACCATTTTTGTTTACCATGATATTATCTCCTAGCTTTTCATGAGAAGCAATGGAAGCAATAGAAATTCTGGAACAGATTTCATCCTTCTGGGGTTTTCTGATCCACTCTGATTAGAGTTTGCAATCTCCATGGTTGTTTTCCTCTTCTATATTGTGACTGTGATAGGAAACACAGCCATTATTCTCGTGTCTCACCTGAACACCCAGCCGCATACCCCCATGTATTTCTTCTTATGCAATCTTTCTTTTTTGGACCTCTGTATACAATCAGCATTATCCCGCAAATGCCGGTAAACCTCTGGGGTCCAAAAATGTCTATTACCTATGGAGCATGCATGCCTCAATTTTTCTTTGCCCTTGACTTGGCAGCCACAGAATTTCTTCTCTTGGCTGTAATGTCCTATGACTCCTATGCTGCTGTCTGCCAACCTCTTCAGTTCACACTCATAATGCTTCCCCAGCTTTGCCAGATGATGGTGCTGTCCACCTGGTCAGGCAGTCTTGGCATTGATTTAATCCTTTGCTTCTTGACTTTGAAGCTGCTGTGGTGTGGGCCCTGGGAGATAGATAATTTTTTTCTGTGAGATGCCAGGCTTGATCAAGAAGGCTCATGTCTATTCAAAAGTAATTGAGGGAAGCAGATGTGGCTCAAATAATTGGGCTCCCATCTACCATATAGGAGGCCCAGGGTTTGATTCCCCAGGCCTCTTGGTGAAAAATGCAGCTTGCCCATGCAGCCAGCTGGCCCAAGCAGAAAGCTGGCCTGCACAGAGTGCTGTCCCAATTGGACAGCTGGAGCAGCAAGCTGATGCAGCAAAAAGAGACACAAAAGAGAGACAATAAGAGACACAAGCGACCAGGTAGCTGAGGTGGCACAAGAGAATTGAACAGCCTCTCTCCACTCTGGAAGGTGCCAGGATTGGTTCCTGGTGGTACCTAAAGAGAAGATAAGCAGACACAGAAGAACGCACAGAGAGCAGACAGTGAGCACAAAACAACAAGGGGGCGATGTGTGTGTTAATAAATAATTTTTTTTTAAATGTAATTGAGATTGTTGTCTTTAGTCTTGTAGTCATTTTTCTCCTAGTTCCTCTATCACTGATTCTTATCTCATACAGAGTTATCACTCAAACTGTCTTGCAGATCAGGTCACCAGCAAGGTGGTGTAAGGTTCTGAATACATGTGGAACTCACCTCACAGTTGTAACTATGTTTTATGGAACAGTCATTTACATGTACATGAAGCCACAGAATAGTGCATCCTAAGATGAGGTGAAGTTCCTTACTTTCTTTTCCACAATTGTTAAAACCAGGCTTAACCCTCTGATCTACACTTTAAGAAGCAAAGATGTAAAGAGTGCAGTAAAGACAATACTATGGAGAGGAAAGTGGTCAGCAAATTAATGAGTAAGATGGGAAAAATTCAGAGTCTAGAGAGGTAAAGAAATATGATCAGACTTTATCAACATAGCTGAATCAATTCATCCAACAAGCACTTCTTGATTATTCACCATGTATCAAGAATTGTACTAGGTGCTAACTTTGTAAATAAGTAGAAAAAAGAGAGAAACAACAAGAAGAGAGATATAGATAAAGTTCCATAAATAAAATACAGTGTGTTAGCTTAAAAAGCTCCAAAACTAGTCAAGAACAAAGTGGCAAAGGCCAAGGATGTGTATATCCATTGCAGATGATGTGCCACACTAATGAAAGATGTTTATGTGGGATGTTATGGGAGGTGTGGGAGGTGGGGAAAATGGGAATCCCTGTAATTTTTGTGTAACATCTATGTAATCTAAGCATTTTTTAAAATTAAAGAAAAACATGAGTTAAATTGGCAAGGGAAAAAAAAGATATAATTATAAAATATAGTAAGTGCAGTAATAGACACTTGAGCAAATCATTGAGAAATGACTTCACACTGGTGTGTGCCACTTCTGGGCCATTTTCCTAAGGATGAAACTGCTTGCTCCTACCTTCCTCATTCTCCATTCTTGGCTGAAATGTGGATGTAGATGGTACACAGCCTTAGCCATGCAGGTAAGAACAAAACCCTGAGAGTGAATGGGGCAGTAGGATGGAAGGAGCGTTCCTTAATGACTGGGGCAGAGCCACCCACTAGCAGAGTGTCATCTCCAGACTGAGAAAACCAGCAAATTTACTAAAGTAAGCCACTGCATTTGGAGTCTTTAGCTTTTACCATTTTGGGCATGATAAGGAGTTTGGGCTTTGTCCTGTAGGGCTGTGTGGTACCTGGACCAGCAGCAGCAGGAAAGTTGTTAGAAATGCACCTTCTTGGGCCCCATCCCAGTTCTACTGTATCAACAATCCAAAAGTGGGCCCACAACCTATGGCTTTTAAACAAGCACGGCAGACTATTCTGATCAGGCTAATGTTTGAGAACCCCGATTGAAGAGAATAGGGATAAAATAAGTTTCTCTAGCTAGAAAATTAACACAGGTCTGTAGATCACCCTGGCAGATACGTGGAAGGGGGGAAGATATTAATTGCTCAAAGCTTTTAAATAAGCAGTTCCCAAATGTCCCAAATGCCAGGCTCCAATTCAGTGTCAGTCCACAAGATGCTTTTTTTCCCACCTATGTTGATATATAAGAAGTTTCACGTAAGGTTAAATAAAATCAATGTAAAATTTTATTCTTTATTTAATACTAACCCTTCTTGCACTTGGGTTTATAATGTTCTCTTTTTTATTGCATGATGGGAGGATTGAGGATAATTTTTGGAAAGGAGTGTGATGCTCTTAATTGACAGCACAGAAATTTGGCAATATCTTGGTCATCACCCAATTTTTAAAATTTTATTGGTAAATGTATTTGAAATCTGGGACACCTATGTTAGAGAATAGATTTCTCCACTCTTCTACCCCCAGCCATTTAGAGACTAGAAATCTTCTCTACAAGTGACAGATTCCTTATATCTTGCTATGTCATATCAAAGGCAGAGCACGTCACCACCTTCCTCAAGTGTGGACAGGGAGAGTAGCAGGGTCATGATTTTCTCTCTTCACTCCTTAAATTCAGTGGTTCTAAAATTCCCTCAGTGAAACCATCTTACCTTTACTTTAAGGTTTTGGGTCCTCTTTGCAGGTAACTTTAAAATTGTCAATTGTGTAATCTTTGAAAAAATGAAGATTCTGAGAGAGGATAATGATATCAGAGGATAGGGAAAGCATGAAAACTATAAGTTTTATGGTGTTGTAAGGACTATGGAAGAAGGAAAAGAGTACAGAAAGGTGAAATTGTGGCCACTAGAAAGGAATATCAAATTTTCTTGTGACATTTGACATTTCTTGATAGACATTTAATTTTTCACTTCAAAACCTCGTACTCAATATTCTAGACCCAGTTGAAATCTTACCTCATCTGAAAAGTGTTTCCAAATCTCATAAACCCATCCTCTGAATTCACTCCAAAACCTGATAATATCAGTATTATGACATTGTCTCATTTTGTTTATTGTTGACATGTGTGTTTGGAAAAAGACATTGGTGAGCTTTTCAACAACATGGAAACTATCTTATTTACATGTAATTTTCCAGTGTTTAAATTAGTTTCTGATATGAATTACATATTCAATAAATATCTGCAGATTTATTAAATGAATGTTTTTTTAATTAAATCTGCATGAAAATGTTATCAACTCTGCAGAAAATGGCAAATGCTCATTGGATAATGAGTATGGGAGCAATGTCTTCATTCTTTGTGTTTTTGAAAATATTTAATACATATGGAACACCTGAGATTTATGGGGAATGGAAAGATAATATGGTTTTCCTTTTATATGCATAATCTTACAGAATCTTCACAACATCCTTTGGAAGTGCATATCAGCATATATTTGGAAACCGTTAAACAGGAGAAATAAAAGAAAAAGAAAGGTAGAAAATAGCTCATGATCTCATCGGCCAGAGCTAATTATTGCTAACTTTTTAATTACTTTCCTTTTAATTTATCCATGTCTATATTAAAGTTTGGGTCATGCTCTGTTTAGCACCTGCTTTATTTCTCTCAATACATGCTTTCTCAAGAGGGGAGCTTTCAGTCACAAGGGAGAAAAAATTGACTACAGGTAGCGGAAGGCAAAAAATCTTAGCTGCTACAATGGTTGGTGACCCTCCATATAGCCACAGTGTATAAACAGATATACTTTGTAATTGTGGGATTAAAATTTCAGTGAGAACCCAATGGTGATGGGAAAAAGGTGAAAAAATACCATATTAATGCAAGAGACTGTGCTTCTCCTTATTTGAAAAGATGATTAAAAGAAAGATTCCTTTAGGATATATTGATTGACAAGGGCACAACCAGGTTTCACCTCCTGGGTGATACATTCATACTTTTCTAGTTCTGGAACTGAAACATATATTCAATGATTCCTTCTCATAATTAGGTGTAGCAGTTTGATATTATTGATGGTTCCAAAAAGTAATATTGGATTATATTTGTAAAAAGGTATTTTCCTCTGGGCATATTAGAGTGTACTGGATTCAGAAGTTTTACTTTTGCTTGATTAAATTATGATTAGGGCTTTGATTGGGCCATGTCAGTAGAGCATTGAGTCCCCACCCCTTGGTTGGTGGAGACGCACAGATAAAAGACATGGCAAAGGACAGAGTTTGGAGTTCTGATGCTGAGTTTTGAGCTGGATCCTGGGAAGAGAACACACAGGAGAAGAAAACAGAGGATTAGAGATTGCCCTTAGACATGGCAGAAGCCCTGGGAAGACAGTGCCATTCACCTGAAAGTCTGCAGCTGGCCTTGTGGAGATAGCAGAGGAGCTGAGTCCAGAGACAAGCAAGCCCTGGAAAGAGAGGAACCCAGAAAGCCTGAACTCTCACAGACATTGACAGCCATCTTGCTCCAACACATGGCAATAGACATTGGTGAGGGAAGTAATTTATGCTTTATGGTGTGGTAACTGTGGGCTTCTTCCCCAAACAAATATCCTTTATAAAAGCCAACAGATTTCTGGTATTTTGCATCAGCACCCCTTTGGCTGACTAATACCTCACGTTAAAATGCTGAAAATGCTCTGACATACAATTGAGCTGTGTTTTTTTAAAACTTCAATTTGCATATGAATCACCTGTGGATCTTATTAATAATGAAGATTCTGATTTAGTAGGTCTGAAGTGGGGCTAGAGATTGTACATTTCTAACAAGTTCAAATGCTGCTGATCCAAAGGTCAGGAAAATGAGAATGCTGGAAGGGGTCTATCAAGTGCAAATTATTCAGGCAGGGGGTCTCAGAAAGCATTCCTCCACCAGAGCATTCAGAAGAGCATTTGTGAGCAACTGTCCTCAGGGGTCAGAGAGGATGGTAGAGGGAGAGGGACTGGAATGAGATCACAGTTAGAATAGACAGAAAGTCAGCTGTGCTTCAACATCAGAAATAAACTGAGAGAAATTATCACAATGCCACAGGATCTAATGACCATCAGAGTTTTTGTCCAACAGGCATCTATATTAATGACGTGTTGATTGTATCATGTTTAGCAAAATCAACATTTTGAGTCCTCTTGTGAGAAAGAGCCCTTTGCAGGTTTATGACAGGATGCCTGCTGCCCTGCCATTTAGACCTTTCGACCAGCAGACCAGATGAAACTTCCTCTCTTTATTCCTTCGGTAACACAGATTAAAACTCACCCTGATTAAATGGGAAGTCATCCAACATAGGATCTTTGAAGGTCCTACTCACAAATAGACCACACCAAACTAATAATAATCATGGCATCTTCAAAAGGTCCTAATTATAAATGGGACCACACCCACAAGAAAATGGATTAAGATGTGAACTTGTCTTTTGTGGGGTACAGGATTCAATCTCCCAAAATATGAGATTAAGCCTCAAGCAGGGAAGCGGAAGTGGCTCAAGTGGTGGAGCATCTGCCTACCACACGGGAGGTCCTGGGTTTGGCTCCCAGTTCCTCCTAAAGAAGGCAGGCTGACCCAACAGTCTGGCATGGTGAGCTGATGCAACCAAAAGACACAGTGTAGAATCACTATGAGAGACACAACAAGCAGGGAGCAGAGGTGGTAGCAAACACAAAATATGGGGTGGGAGGGGAGAAATAAATAAATAAATCTTTTTAAAAATTCCCCAGGCAGGTCCCAAAGGCACAAATGAACTACAAATGCTGGTGGCTCAAAGTACCCAGTACCTGCTTCTAAAGTTTTGGCACCTGTCCCATGAACCACACATTTCACCTTCTGAATTGTTCATTATGACCAGTTAGTAAAAAAGAAAAATGCACAGAACTAATTCATGGATGGATCTTTACAGTAGGTTGACACCACCCAAAAACAAATGAACACTGCAGGACAATTCTGCTTAAGAATATCCCTGAAACACAGTAGCAAGATAGCCAAAGGTTGAGATCTATACTAATTCATAGGTAGTGGCTAATGGGTGGTCAGAGTCAGAGATGTGGAAAGAATAAAATTGGAAAATTGGTGGAAAAAAGGTCCAGGAGGAGGAAGAAATTTGACTTCTCAAAATGGGCATTTTATGTGAAAATATTCATGTTGATTGTAAATATCCTTCACAGCACACCATCATGGAACAGGACCTCTATAAAGAAGAGGCCCATAGGTGTCAGCCAGTCTCTCTCCTCGGACACCATGAGTCTTTTTCCAGTGGAGGTTTGTGCCAACTGGCCATGTGTGGAAGCTGTGATGGATTGAACAGCATAATCCTCCTCTCACTAAAACTGACTGGCTGCCACCACTGCCACTTCCCTGTCCTGTCAAAAGCACAGATGGGAATTGAGTCTGTGATATGATGGTGAGTTGGTATGCCAGAATCTCCAAACAGAATGGAAGAATATAACTCTGCCTTCTATAACAAGCAGAGTATCAAAAACACCTAAGAGCTACAAAATGATAAGAACACTATCAAATAAAACTTCTGTAATTGCCAATTGTAATTGGCAGTCCAATAGACACAGCAGAGGACATGGGAACAAAGTTGAACCTGATAGTCTACAGCTGACCTTGTGAAGAGACCAGAGCAGCTGAGTCTGCAAAGAAATGAGCCCCAGGGAGAGAGACAGGTACGCCAGCCTACAGATGAGATCAGAAGAAGCTGGGGCAAGTAGATGCGGCTGAAGCAATTGGCCTCCTGTCTACCACATAGGAGGTTGAGGTAATGATTCCCAGGGTCTCCTCATGAAAAACAATCTGGCCCACATGGGGAGCTGGCAGCAAGATGATGCAGCACAAAGAGACACAGAAGAAAGACAATAAGAGATGCAGCAGAACAGGGAGCTGAGGTAGCACAAGAAATTGAGCACTTCAATCCATTCTGGAAAGTCCCAGGATCAGTTCCCAGTGCCATCTAAAGAGAAGACAAGCAGAAACAGAAGAACACAGAGAGCAGACCTTGAGCCCAAAACAATGAGGGAGGAGAAATAAGTAAATAAACCTTAAAAAAGAAGAAGAAGGAGCTGGGACCACAGAGCCTTAAGAGGAAGAAGGAAGGATGAACCCTGGCAGATATCACCCACCATTTTGCTCAACATGTGGCAAAAGACTTTGGGTGAGAAAGCACCTTTTATGGTCCCTTAAGTTGGACTCTTTAGGGCCTTGTGACTGTAAGCTTCTACCCCCAATAAACACCATTTATAAAAGCCAACAGATTTCTGGTATTTTGCATCAGCACACCTTTTCACTGTCTAATACATTCTACAAATGCAAAATTATATGAAAATATGTTTAACCTCAGTAATAACCAGAAAATTTCAAATTAAAACAAAATCATAAGACTTTCAGGAAGCTGACAGACTAGAAAGACACAGGAATCTCTTCTACTCCAGAAAAATACCCAGAGGACAGGCTGAAACAGGCTAGAAAAAGATCTTCTGGGTTTTGGATACCAGGAAAAGGCTAGACAGCACCCAGAGGAGAGAAGAACAAAGGAAGGAAATTGTGATGACAGAATTCTGAGTTGAAAGCAGCTGCTGCTACTGCCAGCACCATCCTCCACACAAAAGACACTTTAGAATTCTCAGGCCTCTGGGTCTGTGACTACAGACAAAGGGGGCTCCAAGGATCTACCACCCCAGGAAAGGGGAAAGAGAGGGACACAACCTAAGGCTGACTCAACTTCTGACCCACAAATTTGGTCTGTTCTGTCTCATGCACCTTTCCAGGCCAGGTGGGACCATGCAGTGGTTTGCCCTAGGAGCCTGCAAAGGACTGGAGTAATCCAACCCTCACAATCTCCCTCTCTTCTAGCTGGGAATAATTGTTGAGGATTCCTCAGGAAAGAGGAAAGAGAGGGACACAACCTAAGCTGACTCAGTTTTTGACTCACAAATTTGGTCTGCTGTGTCCCAGGAGCCCTTCTAGGTAGGGTGGGGCTGCACCATTGTTTACCTTTGAGCTAGCAACGGGTTAAAAATTTACAAAACTCCCTATCTCCTCCTCTACTAACACGGACTGATTGTTGAGGACACAGAGAGCAATGGAAATATTTCTGACTGGGAAAAAGGAGGGGTTTGCCAGAGAATGCTGGAGAACTGTATCAGAGAAAATTTGAATTACAAGGCCCCTTGCCTCCAGACCTGAACCTCTATAACATTGACCTGGTCTGTGTTGCAACAAATACACTCCAACCAGGCATTGAACTGAGAGCTTCCAAATAGCGCCATCTTCTGCCAGACCAAGGATGTACATGCAAGAAAATTAAAAATAACTAGGAGAGGCATTTTCCAGTCTCTATAGCCTCCCTCCCAAAGGACCTAGGAAGTGACTCTACAGCAAGTTACGAGGTCCAGTGTCTAATTTTAAACAACCAACAGGACAATCCTAACAATCCAGGCCAAGCCAAGAATCAGAGCAGTGGTAACACAGGCTCCTGTCACTAAATTCTTACAAAAAAGAAAGAAATTGAGCATCTGAGTAAACTGCATCATAATCACATGCCTAGATATCAGCAAAAAATTACAAGCCATACTAAGAAAACAGAAGCCATGGCCCAAGAAAAGGAATATATCAACACCCCAGAAAGGAGGCAGAATTTGAGAGAACTAATCAGTAAGATGTGCACAAATTTCCAAAATCAAATTAATATGTTGAAAGACAATATGGTTAAAGAGATAAATGACACCAAGAAGACATTGAGCAAGTGCAAAGAAGAATTTGAAATCCTGAACAGAAAAGTAGCAAAGCTCATGGGAATGAAAGACACAATAGGTGAGATCAAAAACAAAATTAAGGCATACAACAGCAGACTCGAAAAAATGGAACAAAGAATGAGTGATACCAAAGACAGAACAGCTAAAATTGAAGAGAGAAATGAATGGAAAAAATTGAGCAGGTGATCAGAGAGTTGAATGACAACACAAAACACAACAATACACATTTCATGGGAGTTCCAGAAGGAAAAGAGAAGGGAAAAGGGGAAGAAAGAGTATTTGAGGAAATAATAGCTGAAAATTTCCCAACTGTCTGGAAAGAAATGAACTTACATGTCCAAGGAGCACACTGTACCCCAATCAGAATAAATCTGAATAGACCTACTCCAAGACACATACTACTCAGAATTCCAAATGTAAACGATAAAGAGAAAATCCTCAGAACAGCAAGGGAGAAGCAAACCATCATGTAAAAGGGATGTCCAGTAAGACTGAGTGCAGATTTCTCTTCAGAAACCATGGAGGCCAGAAGACAGTGGTATGATACAATTAGTATACTGAAAGAGAAAAACTGCCAGCCAAGAATTCTTTATCCAGTAAAATTGTCCTTCAAATATGTAGGTGAGTACAAAATATTCATAAACAAAAAGAAACAAAGAGAGTTTTCAAAAAAGACTCCAACTTTGCAGGAAATGTTAAAGGAAGCCATAGAACATGAATGAAAAAGACTGGAGAGACAGGCTTGGAGGAGAGTATAGAATATAGAATAGCTGAAAGGATAAACAAAAGAGTAAAAAGACAGAAAAAAATGAGATTCATCATATGAAAACCAAAGAATAAAATGGGGCAGCAGGTAGGAGTGTGGTTCCTAATCTAAATCTTGGAAGTGGAAGGTGAGTCACTCCCTCTTCCTTGCCTCAAGGGCACCAGGTGGTAGCATAGTTCCTAAATGATATCTCTGAAGTTCAATGGGAAGCCTGTCCTTCCTCCTACCCTCAGGGGAACCAAGTGGAGGCATGGTTTCTAAACTGAATCTCAGAAGTGGAACCAGGAATCACTCCCTCTTCCTTGCTTCAGGGTAACCAAGTGGGAGCCTGGTTCCTAAACTACATCTCCTAGTGGAACCAGGAGTCACTCTCCTTCTCAACTCTGGGCACCAGGTGGAAGGATGGTTCTGAAACTACATCTCAGAAGTAGAACAGGGAGTCACTCCCTCCACCTACTCTCAGGTGCACCTAGTGGGAACGTGCTCCCTAAACTAGATCTTGGAAGTGTAAGGAAGATTCACTCCCTCCTCCTCCCCTCAAGTGCACCAGGTGGGAGTGGGTTTTTTAAACCACATCTTGGAAGTGGAACCTGCAATTACCCCCATCTTCTTCACCCCATGGACCGTAAACCCCTAGTAAAAAAAAAAAAAAAAAAAAAAAAAAAAAAAAAAAAAAAAAAAAACAAGACTAAAGTAAAGCAAATTCCCCACCTAAAAGAATGGAAATAAAAAGCACACTAAGATGCCCCAGATTACTATCCAGAGTAGAACCAAGGAGCAGCTTCAACAATTCAAATTATTCTGTTACAAGTCATCACAAGCAGCTGGTGTATATTTTAGAGGAACATTGCGTCAACCATATGGCATATCAAGTTTTACATTATAAAAATTTAGCAAAGTGCTTACTGGCAACTGTTTTCAAAGCAGTACCAGGTTAAAGACAATCTGAGTTTACATATCTAAATATGTACACACCTTAGTACACCACAGTGATTCATTGTAAAACCTTTCAAGATCCCAGTTCATCCAGACTTCTGATTATTTTATGCCCCCTTGTTAGGGTCTGCTTAGTAAATCTGTGTGTGTGTGGCAGAATTTCCTCAGAGTCACTTTAATTATAAACTGGTCATAAAGTTTGGGGAAAATGCTTATCCATCTACCTACCCCAATATTTTCAAAGACTATCCTTATCTACCAGAAACAATCTTAGAGTTGGGCATGACAAATTGGCTTAGGTCAGCTCAGAACACAGGTCCATTCTGCTTTTCCCAATACACAGTATTTAATCTCTTCTTAATTCATTATGCCCTGCTCTCTCCCCTCTGTAAATATGAAGATCTGAGCTGAAATATGTAGGATAAAAGTTCAACAATTTTTTCTATGCTGTTGTTTAACATTAGCTGGAAGATATGTACACCTCTGTCCCTCAAAACTAAAGTAAGGAATTAGAAGAAATAAAATTATTATTTAAAGAAAACATAATTCACTCCATTTTAAACTAAAAAAAGTTATAGGAAATATATTAGAAATCCCTATAGATTCAGCAAAAAGGAAATATATAAAAGAAATATTTAAAATGTATACCTTTCTTCTCAATCAACAATACACAAGAAGCAATTAAATAAAATATATGATATCAATAAAGATAAACTTAAGATATGTGGAATATTTTCATGAGGAAGTATTATTTATCTATACCAAGAGGAAAAAAGAAAACTTGAATAAATTGAGATAAATAAAAATCATTATTTAAAATGTAAAGTTTAATGCAGATATTTCAAACAATCTCCTATATTATGTTTGAATTATAACAAATTTATTTCAAAAATTTTTTGGAAAAATAGGTTAGAAGAGGCAAGACTTTTTAGGAAAGAGCAATGAGGAAGGATTTGCTTTGCCAGGTACTAAAAGCTCTATCAAGCAATAATTATTAGAAGTACTTATTTGAAGATGACTAAAATAAAATATCTAGCTCCAAACCAGGTCCAGTTCATTTTACCTGAGAATATTGACTATGAAAAGAGTGGCATTGCAAATTAACGAGTATTGAAGGACTATTTGATAAACAGCACCGGAAAATTCATGAAATGTCTAGAAATATTTGCAAATTGAATCTAATTATCAAAAATATACATATACAAATTTGAAATGGAATTTTTAAAAGTACAAAATTTAATTTACAAAAAGGAAGTAAATGTGTATGTTCATATTTATTTTACAAAATGGAAGCTTTTTCTAAGCAATTGAGTAATGAAAAAGTCACAAAGGAAATTATATATTACAACATAAAATTAATTGAAACACTTCTGTTGGTCAAATCCCACCATAAACATTTTTAAAATCCTAACTTGCAAAAACTTACATCATATATAAGTGAAAAATAATTTTATAAAAATCAAAAAGAAAAATCTAAAACATCCAATGGGAAAAATAAACAAACATATTAAATATTTAACCCAGAGAAGAAATTAAAAAGTAGCTAAATCAAGCAAATATTCAGCTCCACTGGAATCAAAGGAATGAAAACTATGACTAGTAAGATAATTTTTCAACTATCAAGTTAACAAAGATTTTGTTAACAGTTGCTTTTCATTTTTATTACCGGGTATATAACAATGAAAGTTTAAACAATTTTTTAAGACATAGTTCATCAAAGAAACATTTAAGAAGAGGACAATGAGGTTACAAAAACACAAGACTGACAATTTAAATATAATACTTTAACCTGCTTCTTGTGGTTTCCTTTCTCTTTGAATTTAATTTAATATAAAGGACTCTAGTAACAGTATTAAGACCCATAATTATTGAGGTGGGCCATATGTTAACTGAAGTAGCCTCATCCAAAGGTCCTACATACAATGGGATCACACCCACAGGAATGAACTAGATTTAAGAACACATTCTTCTGGGGTACATACATCTTTAAAACACCATAGTTATGTTCCATGGCAATGGGGAATTGAGGTTGCTACTCAGATAACCTTAAGATAAGGGTGCCATCCTGAATTACCACAGTGGGTCAATGTAATATAAACAAAATGACCTTAAAAGATGGGAAAGGGAGTCAGTATTAGAGTGAAGCCACATGAGGAAGATTCAACCAGTCATTCTTGTGAAAATGGAATGTGGAGCCTCTAGGACCTGGAAATGGAAAAGCAATTGTCCTTGTATTGTTAGGATCTTTACATGGATGCCAAGTGTGACAAGGGTGAGCCACAGAGTTGTATGGTGAATAGTATAATACAAGCAAGTTCTAGAACAAAAGGAGGATCATGTCTTGCAGGCCACAGAGCTGCATGGTGAAAAGTTTAAAGTGCACAGGTCCTAGAACAGAGAGGAGTAGCACCTATCAGGCCAGTGGGGAAGCACCAGGAGCTTAGGCTCAAGCAGGCAGGGATCCTAAGATTGCAGAGGGGTAGGGCTATGTCTTTATAAGGCCTGGGTGGATGTGTAAGTGTGGAGATTGGGGAGCTACTTGATTTTGTAAGGGCACAGCCCAAGGTAGAAGAAGAAGGGCAAGAGAGTGGGCATTTACCTGCATAAGCAGGCATTGTGGATGGTCATTGAGAGACCTAATGATAGAATCTGGGCATGGAGGCTTCCAGCCAGCACCAAGCCCATAAATTATTTTAATCCACTGCACTCCCCTGGAGCTTCCAGGAAGGAAAGCAGCCCTGATAACTCCACAGTATCCCAGTGATTTCCATTTTGATCTTCTGAGCTCCAGGGAATGTAAGTTAATAAATTTTGGGTGTTTTAAGCCATTGAATTTGCGGTAACATGTTATACCAGAATACTGAAAGCTGCCTTGAAACAGAAGAATGAATTTGTAGGAATCACATAACCTGATTCCCAGGTTTACTGTATGTATTAGTTAACCAAAGGGGTGCTGATGCAAAATACCAGAAATCTGTTGGTCTTTATAAAGGGTATTTATTTGGGGTAGAAGTCCACAGTTACCAGGCCATAAAGCATAAGTTACTTTGCTCACCAAAGTCTATTGCCACGTGTTGGTGCAAGATATCTGCTGATGTCTGTGAGGGTTCAGGCTTCTTGGGTTCCTCTCTTCCCAGGGCTCCGTTTCTCTCTGGGCTTAGCTCCTCTGGTCAGCTGTGGACTATAAGGCTCTATAGGCTTTGACTCTCTCCACAAGGCCAACCATAGACTATCAGGTGAATGGCTCATCTCTATCCCAGGGCCTTCTCTCCTTCCTCATAACCAAGCTCCTCCATCTGCTCGCCTCCCTGGGCTCCAGCATCAAAACTCCAACATGAGAACCCCAACTCAAAAACTGCTCCAACACTGTCCTTTGCCATGTCTTTTATCTTTGAGACCCCAACCACCAAGGGGTGAGGCTCAATGCCTTATTGACATGACCCAGTCAATGCCCTAATCATAACTTAATCATGCCCAGATTAACAGACATTTTACAAGCATAATCCAATATATATTTTTGGAATTCATAACTATATCAAACTGCCAAACTGTTACACTGTAAAACTACAGTAGCCAAGACTGCATTATTGGCCTAAGCATAGACAAATGGGCCAACAGAGAAGAGAGTCCAGAAATAGACCATACTTATGAGGCCAAATGATTTTCTACAAAGATGTTAATATCATTGGAAAGGAATAGATAGTATTTTCCATAAATGGTGCTGGAAGAGTTGGACACCCAGATGGAAAAAATTGAAGCTCAACTTCTACCTCATACCATACACAAAAAATAATTTGAAATACACCATAACCTAAATATAAATGCTAAACTATGAGTAAGCAAAGATGTGGATTCTGCTGGATATTTACCTTTCAAAACTAGCTCTGCTCTTTGACATTCTGCTCTCAGATTCTGGGTTTAGTCATCTAAAAGTACATTTCTTCTTTGCAAGACAGCTTCCAGCTAGGTTCTATCAATGAGGGTCATAAAGATGTATTAGAAGACAAGAGAAGGGAAGATGGGATTTGGTGGTGTATTTTTCCTTATTGCTCCATTAGCATTAACCAGTATTGGCACTTAACCCAGAAACAGCACTTCATTGCACTCTCCAACTTTCTGTGGTGATCCTAAATCCAACCTCGTGATGACTCTTTAGAGTCCAACATCACCTTGGCAGCCACCACTCCACAGTTCTCCCGAGCCACCAGCTGCATCCAGGAGGAGAGTACTGTTTAGGGAGTCAGCTCTGCAAAGTTCACCCCTAGGGATGTCAGTGGGCTTCTATAGCTAAAATATCAACAATTCTGGAGTTTCTTTTGCTTTTTAAGTCTCCCATATCTGTTTAAAATATTTGTTTATTATTTTTAAATTTCCAAAATTTACACTCTATGCCCACAAACAACAGTTTCCCTTTCACCTCCCTCCATCCCCTTGTAAACTCTAATCTACTTTCTCTCTCTATGAATTTGCTATTTCTAGATATTTCTTGTAAGTGAAATCTGCTTTATTTGTCCTTATATGCCTTGCTTATTTCACCCAGCATACCATTTTCAAGGTTTATCCATGTTCCAGCATATTTCAGAGCTTCATTCCTTCTTAATGGCTGAATAATATTCCATTGTGGGTACATACCCCTCTTTGGTTGCTTCCACCTTTTGACTATTGTGAATAATGCTGCTAGAAATATTGGTGTACAAGCATCTGTTTGAGTGCCCATTTTCAATTTCTTTGGGTGTACAATAGATTTTCAGAAGAGCATAAAAATCCATTGTCATTCACACTCTTGCAATAATTAGAAAAGAGAACATAAACCTCAGTTCCTTCATTGAGATAATACAATTTTGATATTATAACATGAGAAGAACTGCATGAAGAAAGAAATACAGACGTTTTTTTACAAAGGATAGATAAGGATGGTGGTGGTGGTGGTGATGATGACCATGATGATAAAGGTGATAGAAAGATGATAGATTAGAGGATGTCTGATTCATAGATTGACAGATGATAGATAGATAGATGAGAGAGAGAAAGAATCCCAAGGAGATATTAGCAAACTAAACACAATATTGCATGAAAATGATAAACCACTATGACTAAGTTGTGATATCAGGAATGCAAAGATGATTGTTTATTTCCTATTAGAAATAGAAGGAAATATCTTTAACCTGTTAAATATATATCCTTTTTAAAATTTACAATCATGATCCAAAATAAGAAATTGTTAGAAGCAAATGTCCAATATGATAACTTATATTCAACAGTGTGCAAGATTTCCAAGCCAAGAGCAATCAATAAAAAAGTGAAATTGAAGTCACAGAAACTGAAAAGGAAAAACAAAAGTATCATAATTCAGAATTTATATGATTGCATATGTAGAAAACACAAAAGAATCTATAGACATGTTATTAGAAAGGATAAAAGAGTTTAGCAAAATGGTTAAAATCTATTGCATTTTTATACACCAACTACAATTAAAGAATGCAATTCCTTATATTAAGAAACAAGATTTAAAAAAGCAACAAAAACTCTAACTTAGGAAAAAATCTTTAAAGAAATCTGCAAGAACTTTATATAGAAACCAGTAAAATTTTATTAAGATATTAAGGATGACCTCAACAAATGAAGTAATAGATCATGTATAAGGGTAGAAATATTTAAGGTGATAAAAATGTCATTTCTCTCTAAATTGATCTATGGAGCTAATCCAACTTCAAAAAATATATATTGAACTCTTTTTGTAGAACTTGGTAAGGTTCTTCTAAAATGCAATGGAATAGCAAATGGTTAAGAATAGCCAAGAAATTTCTAAAGGGAAATATTGAGAGTCCTCTTCTACCTATTATCAGGACTCATTGTAAATATGTAATAATTGATACAGGATGGAACTAGTATAGGAAATAAATTCAGTAATGGCACAAAATAAAAGGCCCAGAAACACCACATGCTCACATTCACATACAAGCACATACACACACCACACATACAGGTCATGGCATCACTGGAGTAAGAAAAATTATTTCACCAAATATGCTGGAATTTTGTTAATCATTTGAAAAAAAAGTGGATCCATATCCTCCACCAGACACATAAATTAACTTCAGATTGATTAAATATATAAGTTTAAAAGACTTTTAAGGAAAACTATAGGTGAGTATCTTTCTCACTTTGATTAGGGAAGGATTTCTTTATTCTTTTTTTTACTTTATTTTTAGAGAAGTTTTAGATTTACATTTACAGAAAAATTACACCAAAAGGAGAGAGAATTCCTCTATAACCCAAACACACACAACCGCACAGTGTTTCCCTATTACTGATATCTTAGATTAGTGTGGTATATTTGTTACAATTGATGAAGCAATGTTGAAGCATTGTCACTAACCATGGTCTAGAGTTAACATTATGGTTCATTTTGTACTGTTCCGTTCCATAGGCCTTGACAATGTATAATGCCATGTGTCCATCTTTGTAGTATTATACAGAAGAAGCTCCGTATCCCAAACATATCCTTTTTCACCCATTCATCCCCCTTTCCTTTCTGAACTCTTGGCAACCACTATATTTACATCAGTGTTACAAGTTCAGGAAGGATTTCTTAATACAGTAAAGAAAAGATTAATAAATTCTTCTACATTAAAATTGAGAACTTCTGTACATCAAGAGATACATTTTATAGTATATATATTTAGTTAATATAGATTTATAAAATATAACTTTTTTAGGACATATGGGGGATTGGACCCAGGACCTCTTACGTGGGAAGCAGGTGCTCAACCACTTGAGCTACCTCCATCACCTGAGAGATACATTTCTAAAAGTAAAAAGCCAAGCAACAAATTGAAAGGAAATATCTCTAAGCATGTAACCAAAAGAGAATTAAAAGCAAGTGTAAAGAGCTCCTATAAATAAATAAGAAAAAGTGTCAGCAATGCAATAAAAAAATCGGCAAAATCTGCTTGCGAGCTTTTTATGATGAGGAATTAGATATGTCAGAAATAAAATGGAAACTTACCCATCTCAGTAGTTATTATTTTGCATACCCCTGAGGTACATAATTTTTTTAATCCAATATTTTTGTACTGTGAACACAACACCTCTTATTTTTGCAGTTTCATTGATATCTTACCTATCAAATAAAACAAATTTCAATTAAATGTGTTCATTTCCATAGGTATGGTTTACATTAAATCTCTAAGTTTCAATAAGTTTAATACATGAATTATTAAATTCATGTCTGAGATTAATTTTCCAAAAAAAAATCCTCATGAAGAAATCTAAAAGGAAAAGATGAATCCTAATTTCTTAAGGGAATGTGCCATAAAACTGCGATTTGGATATGCTGCTGGCCATAATCATGGGTTTGCTAATCACCTTTGGGGCCACCAGTCCCCATGATCTAAGCCACCTCAACATAGTTAGCTTTTAGAGTTGTACATAAATGCCTCCATGTTACATGTTAATGATTCTTAAAGGACACATTGACCAGAGTGGTGCTCTCCTCATTTAACTAGGCAGAAATCAACAAATAGGCACGTTTAGTAAAAATATGCACTAAAGGACTACAAATAGCCCATCACAAATACATTTAACAAAACCTAATCCATCAACTCCTCCACCAGTCCTACATGTAGTTTTTCTCCAACAACCACATTAAGTATTGACTTCTGTTACATCTTAGCTCAGGGGTTGCACTTAAACGTTCATGTGTCTTTGGTATTAGTATAAGAAACTGATGGCTAATCCAATTTTTCAGACTTAGTAATTTGACCAAGAAGAATTTTTTCTGAATTATCAAAAAGATGAAGGACTATCATAATGGGGAAAGGGTACATTTGGACCACACGAGAGCATAACAGCTGTGATTTCTTCTTTTATAAAAATGTAAACATATTCTCAGCATTTGGCTACTGGTAAGCATTCTATGCTTTTGTCAACAGAGGACAAGGGTAGAAATCAGATCATAGATAGGCTAGACCTCAGTAATCTAATATGAAAGGAAAATTCTGAAAGATGCATGAGACATAAATAAATATTAGTATTGTAATACTCTCTCAGGAGTGAGCATTATATTAAATTTCAACCTGAACAGTCAATGCATTTTGAAGTTACTGCATGCACTTAATGTGCCAAGCATCATACTAAATATTTTCCATTTAATACTCACAACTGTACTATGAAACAGATGTTACTGGAATAAGGATTTTAGAGATGATGAAACAGAATTAAAGAAGCTAATTAGCTTGCCCAAGTTCCTACAGAGAGGAAGTGGCTTTAATGAAATCACGGGTGGTTTCAATCCAGAGTCTGGGGTCTTAATTATTTTTATATTGTCATTTTCTGCTGGGACATTGTATAGCAATGTACCTCTTGTTTATTATTTTTAAGAGATCCATTTTAGATGTTTTTATCTTTACAAAATTCTATATAGCAGTGAGATTTAATGTTCCTAATTTTCTCTCATTACAGTTATATACATTCAAATTAGGTTTAAATATGCTTAGGTTCATCTGTATTGAATTTTGCTGAGCAAAATAAAATGCAAAGATATACTGTATTATTGGGAACTGAAGTCCATGCTATGAAAGTGAAGAATTGGGTTACAATTAAAATGTAGCAGACCTCTCCGTTAACCTTCTATTTCTTCAGTGCCAATTCTCTAAATTTCACTTTTATATCATATTCATTTTATATTAAAATGTAAATAATATCTAAAATTTAAGACACAATCTCTATGAAAAAATGTTTAAAAGTGTAAATGAAAATTCCTTTATTTGGGTTTGTAATAGTAAACCACATAGAAAATAATTCCTTGGCAAGATTTCTAACAAAAAATATCTGGGGCCTCATGTGATGCAAAGCTAAAATTGAGCCAATTATGTGTTTCTCTGCTAAAAATGGCTAATGTATATTTCCGAAAATGGGCACAGATTCTAGATGTGTACTGTTTTTTTCAGTAATGGAGCACACCTGAAACCTTGTGTTCACTTCTAATATCACTAATTGGAGGCATTTGATAAACCATACTGTCTCCAATATATAGCAACCAGAAAAGCCTGCAAATTAAAGCTCATGAGGATCAGGAACAGTTAAAAACACTCAACATAGTCTGGGAAGGGAATTCTAGAATATATTTGTTAATAGATTGTAATATTACAAGAGACTTAAAAGACAGCATCTAGAGAGAAGGCAATGCTAGAAGTGCAGACAAGCATGAGAGAGTTACTAAGCCCTAATTCTGATTTGTAGTGTGGAGTACTGGTGGTTCAAATATAGAATAAAATGAAAAAATCACTAGTCAAACTCATGATTATGGGCAAAAGTTTAAAACACATTAGTCGTCTAAAAAGACACAAAATATACCCAACTATTGTGACATGTCGATAATGATGGAGTATGGAACAAGTTTGTCAAACGTATGGTACAGATCATGGTTGGTGGTAATAATTTAAAGATATTTTATCATAATCTTTAAAAAATGATCCACCATGAAGTGGTGTGATAGTGTAAGACAGTTGTATGGGAATGCTGACCAAGTGTATGATTGTTTTATGAGTTCACCCTTCTAATAAAAAATATATTTTCAAAAATAATAATGGGTATGTTTGGGAGAAAATAGATGAAATGGAAGAAATGGACTCTAGTTATTGGTGAGAATGCGACAATATTCTCTCTTGAAAATATCTGGTGTATTTAAAAAGAAAAAAATATTTTTAAAATATTTGGTAAATTACTTACTTTTAAAAATAAAGCTTAAATATCTATTATCATTTTCCTATAAATGATTAGCTAAGAGTGAAAGCATTTTTCAAAATATACAGTCAACGCTATTTGGAAATGAAAGTTGTTAGCCTTTTTCAAAAGTATAGTCTTTAAAAACTAGAGGTTACAACGATATCAGTTTGTAAGGAATGCATTTTGTGCAAATTTTTTAGCACTAGATTTTCTTCTGAATTGTTAATGAAATAATGTTAACTACACTAAATTGGAGAATAATGATAAGAAAGCACCAAATGCTTCTCTCTGATTCCTTAAATTTTGATTAATCACACTTCTAATTCAATTATTCAGAGGAGATCTTTTTTAATTGGTTGACAAATCCTTCCATGTTTGATAGCACTCCTAGCTTTTTTTTTTTTTAAGGAAAGCATTTGAGATTTGTCTCCATCTACTTTGAGTTTTTCTCAAGTATAGAGGATTTCTGAGGCAGGGCCCCTTATAAAAAGAACTGCATTTATGTCTTATCCTACTTTTTAAGAAAGTATTTGAAATAAAATGAAAGTTATTCATACAAAGAAAGTGGAAAACACAGAGAC
>JAQZBX010020747.1:0-32769 GCA_029593785.1 Cabassous unicinctus | reverse complement strand
TGATTATAGATATAATCAGCTATAGATGCAAATCGACTCATGGATGATTAAGGTCCATGAAATGCCCTTGTATTACAATTAGCCCAGTGCTTGCTTGACCAAAAAACTGGGCACCATTACCTGGCCAAGTAGACATATTGGCCTAACCATCACAGTAGTCAAATGTATGTATCAGCTTCCAAGAATTTCCCTTATTCTTGATGCTTGGGTGTTTTTCCTAGATTGTTTTCTCAATGGCCTGGTTTAGTATGAAGATACTGAATGAAGGATTTTAGAAGGTATTCGGTATAGGATGGAACAGATAAATGTAGAAATGCTAAAGAATATTTCCACCTGCTTCACAATTTTTCAGAAGGCTCAACTTTTCAATTTGTGTATCATTGAAAAGGATGTAAACATGGATTGTTAAGATCCCAGAAGGTAATTTCAATGATTACTATTTCTTCAGGTTAGGTCATAGCAACAATTCATATCTGAAGTTGCTCTGATTTTCCAAATTCTGAATTTGAATTCTTCTGATTTCTTTAAAGGCCTCAGACCAGGTTCAGTTAAGTCAGTTTTGCAAAGACTTGAGTCTTTAACATACTAGTGAGATGATTAATATAAGGGTAAAATTTTAGCAGGAAACAGAGGGAAAAGTTCCAGATGCCACAAACCACTAAACTATTTAGTCATTTGGTGGCAGGAATTGGGCATTACATTGGTGAATAGAGCTGAGTTTCTGCCACTGCTCTTTATATTCTCTTTGTACTTCAGCTATTGCTTGGAAAGTCATTTCATAACAAAAGAATGGGTATCAATTTTTTAAAAGTTTACTTCCCTTTGTTACTGAAACAAATATGGATAATTTTGGCTTGCAATTTGGTAATCTTAGATTTTAGCATTAACTACCGTGCTTTTATCAAGTTTATTTCTATGAGAATTTAAACAGATACTAAATGTAGTAAGTTATTTTACATACCTGTATGAACATCTTCATATACAATTTGCCAGTTTCATGGTAACATAGTTACCACTTAACTGCTTCAGCACAAAACCTAGAATTCCCAAAACAAAGCTTAAAGTGAATGGATCATCCAAAATGGTGAGATTGGTTCAAAGGTTATGTTTTAGTCCTTAAAATGGGATTCTCTATGTTTTCATCTAATCAAATTTAATTCTTTCTCTCCAGAATTTAATATTCAGTGACTTTTGGATATATCAGAAGCATGGGGGAAATGTGTTTTAAAAGTAGACTAACATAATTGAGCCCAAAATGAAGAGTTTGTGGTCTGCTCTATGTTGAAAGCTGGAAATACTGAAGATGGCAGAAACAGCATGATTTCAAAATGTATGCAAAATACTAATTTGTGTCATGGATATTTTATCTCTTCCTAGTCCCCCTTCCCTTAGTCTTTTTTTCACAGCATGCTCATGCAGAAGATAATAATTAAGCTCATATGCATTGTCTTTTACTGTCTTCGGGAATTTATGAAATGAGACAGAAGAATAGGACTCCAAAAAGCTCCTTTCAGAATGTGATATGATATTATGTCCTGAGAATTTAAATAAAACTGCTGAAACTCCTGCCCCAATGCAGAGCTTTTAATCTGCAATATCAAATTCAGGTTGTTATCTCTTAAGACAAGCAGGGTCAAATTAGGTAGGGGCTGATGCTTAGGTTATAAGACGTTAGCTGACTAGACCAGTAATGTGCACTTTTATACTGATATAAAAGTATCAGATTTCTATCTCAGGATATTGTTAGATATTCCTTTTAAATAGAAGGTGAGGAACTGTGGTAAGTTTCGAATTGCTGTAGTATGAGTCAAAGTATGGTCATTCCAACTTGAATAATGTTAATTCCCTACAAGTAAAGTCACCTAATTCTCAATCTATGTTTGTTTGGCTTGGATTGATGGAAACCTATGCAACAGAGGATGAACTAAGGCCTTTGCCCCATGGACCACTCACTTTTCATTGTCTCTGGCTAGAAAATACACCCCCAACCTCAGAGAGAGGTCTTTTGGAAGGCATGCCTTTGATGATAGAAGCCATCGTTTAAGATTTATGGGTTAGGTATTGATTAGAAGACCCTGCTTCTAGAGAAAATCCATTACTATTGAAGCACAGCTACACGCACTTTAATTGATTGATTTCTTTTCTGTGTAACAAACTTTTCATATATGTTCATGAAAACCTATTAATTACACAAGCTCTTAAGTTCTAATTTATTAATGAAACAAAAGGAAGATGTTTAGGTAATTAGCATTTAACCAGAATCCGTTCAGTTTCAAACTGAAAAAACATTTTATAGTTAAAAAACAAATTAAGATTCAGTTTCAGTTCTTAGAAAGGCTCAATGTTTACAATTGTGAACTAACATCATCCAAAATATTATATGGAATTCTTAATTTTATAAATGCAAATTCCAAAAATATTTTGATACTTGTATTTCCACTACTTAGAATTTGCAAAGTAACCATTTGTTTCTAGTTTTTAAAGGAATCTTATATTACAGATAAAACTTAAATCTATTTTTCAATGACTACACTAGTCCCAATCCCTTCTCATACTACCTAAACTCCCAAGAGGTAACAAAAAGCATGACTTTGGTGTGTATTATTTTGACCCATTAGAGGATTTTTCTACACACACACACCACACTCCCACACAAATATATATGTACAAATATTCAGCCAAATAAAGATTTTTACAAACATATAGACATATCTATACATATACATAAAATGTCTGTGTGTATCTACATGTGTATATATTTGCATTCATGCACAGTTACATGCATAAACCATATTTGTTATTGAAAGATATTGTTTAGATCATGCTTTATATATACATATAAATGTTCTTATGATATATAATTATTTGGCCACCTAATATTTCTGAGATCTATATTGATATGTTGAAACATATATTAATGCTATTGCCTGATCTATAGTATTTTGATATCTCAGTAGATGAAAATACACATATACTTTGTCTCCTTAATTGATAAATATTCAGATTATTTCCATCATTTTCTTCTTATTAAAAAAGAGTATAACGACCATGTTTGTTCTTTTCAGGCACATGTATGAAAATTTATCTAAGAAATAAATATTTAGAAATGTGTGTTTATATATGTGCAATTAAAATATGCACATAGGCACTTACACGTGTGCACACGTGCATACTTGCATACATGTAGATAGAGTGACTTAGTAGGTCACGTGCACACTTTTCTACATCACTAGGTCCTACTGAATTGTTTTCCACTCAGGGTATACAATCTATACTGATAACAGCAGTGTATGAGAGATTTTATTTTCCCACAGCTTTACAGTATTTCATATTGTTAGACTTCAAAATAACATGGAAATGATATTATTGCTCTTTTAATTTTCTTTTCCATGGTTATTAGTGAGTGTAAGCCAATTCCATTTTGTTTATTGGCTTCAAAACCCTCTACTGTATGCGTTTTACCATATGCTTCATCTCACTTTTCTATATTTTTCTATATTTTCTATATATTTTCTATATATTTTCTATATTTTTCTATATTTTTTCTATATTTCATAATAGACTACAATGTAGTCTATTATGTCATTCCTTTTATTTATGACATATAAAATATCCTACTTAATATTGCCTGATCTAACCTAGGTGATAAAAAGTTCTATATTTCCTTCTAATGACTTTATTTTTCATGTTTCTGACTTTAATTCATCTGGAATTTATGTTATATATAAATTGACAAATATATATGGCAGGGACTGAAGTATATTTTATATAAAAATTTTATATAAAATTTCACAACATATCAAATTTAATCTTTCATAATTAATTTTTAATTTCATTGCTATATTTTACCCCTTTGCCATATTGCATAATGTGTAGTTAAATCCCAATTCCCTTACATTGGTGTATTATCTTTTTCTGTATGAAATTTTCACGGCTTTAATTAATAACTGTTCCAATTTGCTAAAAGCTGGTGAAAGCAATATACCAGAAATGGGTTGGCTTTTACAATGGGGATTTATTAGGTTGCAAGCTTACAGTTCTGAGGCCATGAAAGTGTCCAAATCAGGGTATCATCAAGTGATGCTTTCTACATGAAGACTGTCAAAGGAAAGTATATGCTGATCTCTCCCTTGTCTTCTGGGTTTTGTTGCTTCAGCTTTATTGCTATATTATTTTATTTTAGCACCCTAAAGTTAGAGAACATTTTAATCTATGACTTGTTGTTTTTCATATATTTGGTAAATTCTTAGCCACTAATATTTTTATGCTTATATTAATATTATTTCATATTGTTATATTTTATTGCCATAAATACTATCATTTTATACAGATATATTAATTTGGGAAATGAGTGATTATTTTTTATTATGCTATACCATGTAGAGTAATGCAATATAATATTTTGGTATAGCATGTACTGTTATTATTTAAGAATATTTTCATTGTTTTATTCAGCCAGTATTCATTTATGTTTTACCCATGCATATATCCTTCTGTTGCTTTTTATACATTCTTGCATCCCCTAGCTAATTTTTAATCAACATGAAGAATGAATTGTATTTCCTTTTATTAATATATTCTGGTGACAATTTCTCATCTTTTTTTTTTTTTCTGAAGATGTCTTTGCATTCATTTTTGAAGGACATTTCACTGAATATAGAATTCTATGTTGGCTGTTATTTTCTCTTAGCACTTCAGGAATAATATGCTCCTATGTTCTGACTTCCATTGTTTTTATTGAGATGTCAACTGTCAGTATTTTTCTTGTCCCTTTGAAAATAAGATCTTTCCTTCTGGCTACTTTTACAATTTTTCTCGTATTCTTTATGTGCTAGTTATTAAGTTATTGTCTTTCTGCTCCAAACATTCCCTTCTGTATTCTGTTTTGTAATGCAGGAGCTGAGACTCTGCAAATTGTGTTTTTCTTTTCTGGATGGATCTCTGGTAGGTTCAGACAATAATAAGAATGTAGAGAAGACTAAAAGGTAGAAGGAAGGAGAAGGGATGGGCTCACACCTCTTGGTCAATTGTTCCTGTCAGCATCAGCTCAGCACCCCTTCTCCACCTGACAATGGCAGTTGGTTCTGCTTCTCAGTTTCCTCTGTGCTCTCAGACTAGCGTTAATGAACTCCCTTAGGTAACCAGCTACCTGGTGGCCCCTCAACATGGGTCTGAGATGCATCTTTGTAGAAGCCCTCATCTGATTTCCTGAAATACCCACAAAGCTGTGCAGTGGATTCTTCTCAGATATTTGGATCCCAATTCTGTAGGGACCCTGCTCCAGCTTTCTACATTCCAATAATTCCAGCCTCTTCCCTTTATTTCTCCATGTCCCTGAGAGGCTTCCTGAAATAACTATTTCTATGTTACGTCAGTGCTCCAGTTTTACCTTTACAGTTCTCCAATAGCTGTTTAAGTAATTACCCACATTATTAGTAAATTTTCTCAAATTGTGTGGATTGATGTGTATTGTTTGTCAACCATATAATGCAGCTGTTGCATTTTCTTTTTATTATTCTTTCCTAGGATTTGAGGTTACTCTTATATTTGTAATTTATGTCCTTCATTAATTTTGTAAAATTTTTAACCAATATTATTTCATACTTTGCTTTTGTCCTATTCACTCTCTTCTCTCCATTTAGGACTATGTTTCCATATATGTTAGACCTTTAACATGTCCCCAAGGTCTCTTTCAGTCTATTTTGTGTTTTTCATTCTTTTGTCTCTACATGTCTCATTCTTGAAATTTACTTGAGAACTATTTGCAGTTTACTAATTCTCTTTTGACCTATATTGAATCTACTATTAAAATCATTCACTGAGTTCTTGTGTCAGTTACTAAAATATTAGATATATAATTTTATTTAATTTTTATAGTTTTGAATGCAAGGGCTTTTTCTTTTGAATTTCAGTTTCGGAAGAAAGTAAAAGCCAATGTTCACTCACTTGCAGTGACTCTAATGCATACTTTGTCCTTCTAAAGGGATATTTAAGTTCTCTCGCTTAGTGCCACACTTGGATAGAAAAGTCTTAGATTTGTTTCAATTGAAAAGTACTCTATTACATTGACGATGCATTGCTGATACCTCAATGGGAAGAATGAATTAAGACTGCATTGATTTATTTGTCCTGCAAAAGAAAAACTTTTTTTTTCCCATATAGTCTAGCTTTAGGTAAGATTGGATATGTTAGACCAATTTCTTTGTTTTACCTCTTCTTCAAAAATTAATTTTCTGATAAATTTTAGAATCAACATCAATATATTTTTAAATGACATTTTTAACTTAATTTGAACTAAGATGAAAAAACACTCTTAGTTTCCTAACATTTGAATGGGCTACCATTAATTTATTTAGGTATTATAAGTAGAAAATAAATGTATCATATAGTGATTAAATCAAGATCACCTTCCTTCTCAAATATGTATGCATATTATTTTTTATTTAAATTTTAAGCTAGGACTTCCTACTCAAAATATTGATAAAATTAGTATCCTTCTGATATTAATGAACTATCTCAATTAAGTAATAATTATATTATCTTGGTTTCTGATATATGTAAGCAAGTTAAGGTAGTTTTTCTCTTTTCTTAGCCTACCAGGAATAAAATTCATTTAATTATTTGATTTTTTTAGAGTTTACTCATTTTTCTCTTCCTGGCAAAAGTATACTTTGCTGTTATTCAGTGGGTTAACAATTTGTTTTGGATGCTCTATATTTTATATAAAAAGTGAAATTGTCCTACTCTGTGTATGTATTGTGTGTGTATGCTTGCTATAGAAAGGAATTTTTTTTCCCCTGATTTTAATGGTAATGCTTCTAGCACAGCATTTTAAAAAGTGTATTTGTCAAAACTTTTGTTCTTAGAGGTGTTCCTCAAGAAAGTACTTAGTAATAAACACCTCTGAATGTTTTTGTATCATCTTGTTTATCCTTTCTTTAACATTTCCTTCCCTTTAATGTTATATTTTAATTTCCCTAGGGATTAGGCAAATATGCATCCAGTTTTCCACATATCAAATCCCATATCTCAGATCTTGGCTCCGTTAGCATTTGCAGAAATGATTCACTCATCACCCTGAACTTCCAATTTCTTGATCAATTCATATTTTCTGAAAATTCCCTTTATATGCTTGATCTTAAATTCAATAGTTAACTGTTATAAATTTATAAGAATAGGTCAAACAGCCAAAGGATAGCCAAAAGCTATAGTTATTTGTCATCAAAATAGAAGAATTCAATGGAAGAACTACTTTTCTTTCTGCCTTTCATTACCCACCCCACCCCCATACACACACGGTTTTATTAAAAGAGCACAAGAGTCAGTGGCTTTGTTCTTGTGTCTTGTAGATTAGACTGGCTTTCATACCTGGTTTCTTAATTGGTGAACCTACCTCAAGCATCTGATAAGCCTTTGCCACTGGTACCACTTGCTGCATGATTTATTTAGCCACCTCACAATTGCTGGGTTCCCGATGCTACTACTGATCTACAATGGTGGCTCAGTCAAGGTTATTCCCCGAGGTTTGTGGATTACCACAAGATGGAAGGAACAGGAACCCTAGTCCTGTGATATCTATTTGTAACAGGTTTGTTTTGTTTTGTTTTGTTTTTTTTACTTTTTATTGTAGAAACAGACATAAAGCACAAAAATTCTAATTTAAATCACATTCAAGTGTACAATTAAGTAGCGTTAATTATATTCACAATATTGTGCTATAACCATTCGCCCACCATTTTCATCACTTCAAACTATTTTTATAAATACGTTTTTATGTTAGATTTATTTATCTAAAATATCACAGAAATAGTTATAATATTTTGCCCTCCTCTTTTAGAAAATTTTAATTGGGAAGTCAAATATTTTTATTAACTGTATATTCACCAAGCATTACAGGAAAACATTTCCATCCTTGAAAACGGTAATGAATGTAAGGAATTAGGTTTAAAGCACTAGTTATACCACCTAATATTAAAAGGACTTTTAGATACTTTATATTAAGTAACATTGACTAGTATTTTTCCACCAATGGTGACAAATAGCTACAACCTCTCTGTAGTAGCTTGAAGCTATGTGTACTCCAGAAAAACATGTCCTTAAATCTCAGCCATTCCTGTGGCTGTGAACCCACTGTAAGTAGGAACTTTTGATAAGATTGCTTCAGTTATCCTCTGTCCCACCTCATTCAAGATGAGTCTTAATCCTATTACTAGAGTCGTTTATAAGGGGGTGGAATTCAGACAAAGGGAGAGAAAACCAAGGAAGCAAGAAGTTGAAACTAGAAGAGAAAGAAGAGACCAGGAGATGCTGCCATGGGCCTTGCCATGTAACAGAGGGGCCAAGGATCATGGCAGCCATTCTTTGGAGAGAAAGTATCACTTTAATGATGCCTTGTTGATGCTTTAATTTAGGCATTTTCCAGTCCTCAAAACTGTAAGAAAATAAATTCCCATTGTTTAAGTCAATCCATTTTACAGTATTTCTTGGAGCAGCCTAGGAAACTAAAACATGATCTCTTACTAAATTCCTTTAATCATCCAGGACCGTTAGGCTTTAACCTAATAGGAAAAATAAAAGGTAAAATAAAAGATCTGGTATCAATCATTAAACACTACCATGATGTGTTCAGGGTGTTATTTACAAATTGGAATTTTAAAATGTTAAGTAACTGCTTTCTGAGATCTTCTAATGTAAGTTACTCAGTTTAAAGTTGAGACCCCTCACTTACATTTTTGTAACTTTTTTCCAGAGATTTATTTTTTGGCTTGGATGAATACTTTTCATTTGGATTATTTTTGGATTAAACATATTTATAATGTGCATAAATAAATTTTATTTCAGTAAGGAAAATCTACTGTATAGGAGATAATTACCAGTTTCAGGATAACCATTAATTACCATAATTTAATCTCATGATCTACTAATAATCTTAGACCTTTCTACATCCCTATCCCCTAGGTACATTCTTTGCTATTATTTTCTCTCAAGTCCCACATTTTATGTGTGTGCATGTGTGTGTGTGTGTGTGTGTATGTATAAACAAGATTCCAGAATGTTTTATGCATTCTTAAAGTGTGGTCTTCTGGTCACCAACATCAGGTTATTTGGATTGTTTTTTAAAAGTACAGATTTATTACCCACACCACTCTTCCCCCAAATACAGACTTCTTAGGACGGACACTGAAATCTATATATTTATACATTAACAACTCCACAGGTTGTTTATTCCAATTACATATTGTGTATTATGTATTTTGTTAAATGAGAACTCCCTGAGTCAAATTAAACATTTGAGACAAAACAAATGAAAGTCTTGTGAATTTTACAGTTTACAAAGCATTTCCACTTACACAAACTATTTAATGCAGTTTCGATACAGCCCCTTGAGTTATGTGTTCTCAACAGTCTCTTTCAGATAGAGGGCCACATGCATTAGTAAACCCATCAAAGTCCTCTGTTATAAAGCTGTGAAATAAAGGTTCAAATATTCTTCAAACAAAAAGTGTTTCCTCTTCCTATTGTGAGACAGCAAAGGGAATTCATGGCCAAGTAAAAGTGAGTGAAAAAAATAAATCAAGCCATCCTTTCCTCCAAGAAAATTAATCAACATCATCAGAAGCATCATTGCTAACACGAATTATGTACTTACTATGTGCCAGGCACTGTGCTAAGGTTTTATATGAGTTGTCCCTATGTGATGGATATTATATTACCCCATTTTAAGATAAAGAGAGTGAAGATTAGAGAAGAAGACATTGTCTAACAAAACACATCTAGTAAATGGCAGAGCTGGGATTCGGACCCAGGTGTTTAACCTTCATGTTTAAACTATTCAGAGTGCTAAATAAATAAAAATTGCAAAACTAAACCTGATGATAAGCTCAAATCAATAGACAATCCGTTTAGAGATGGAGAAATTTAAGCCAAAGTGTGCAGTGAAGGGGTTATGTGTGAGATAAACTTGTTTGATTACTGTAGCAGTTTGATATTATTGATGAATTCCGAAAAGAAATATTGGATTATGTTTGTTAACTGGTCTTTTCCTCTGGGTGTATGAGTGTGTTGGATGCAGAGGTTTTACTTTTACTTTATTAAATAATGATTAAGGCTTTGATTGGGCCACGTCAGTAGGACGTTGTATCCCCACCCCCTTGGGCGGAGACTCACAGAGAAACTGCACCACAGAGAAAGGAGGCTGGAGTTTTAATGCTGGAACCTTAAATGCTGGGGAAGTAAGCACACAGAGGAACTTGGTCCTGAGGAAGGAGAGAAGGCCCCAGAAAAACAGATGAGCTGTTTGCCTGATAGTCTACAGCTGGCCTTGTGGAGAGAAGCAAGCCTGAGCCCAGAAAGGGCAAGCCCCAGGAAGAGAGGAACCCAGGAAGCCTGAACCCTGGCAAATATCAGCAGCCATCTTGCTCCAACACGTGGCAATAAACTTTGGCGAGGGAGGTAACTAGTGCTTTATGGCCTGGTAACTGTAAGCTTCTACTCCAAATAAATACCCTTTATAAAAACCAACCAATTTCTGGAACTTTGCATCAGCACCCCTTTGGCTGACTAATACAATTACCAAAATAAATATATGTATTTAAGACATGAGCTGATTATTTAAAAACATCTTCACAAATGCAAAGCCACCTATTCCAATAATTTTCTCAAGTTTGTATGAGTGTGTATAGTTGGTGAGTGTGTGTTTGTGCGTATTTTCCAATTTTACAAGTATATAATTATCTAACACTCTTCAAAGCATTCCTACTGGGCAGGTAGCTTATGCATATCATGTGTGAGAATACAGGAAGAGACCAAATAAATTGCCACATCACTCATTCCACATCATAGACAATAAATTAAAATATAGGAAAACAGATATCAATTAACCAATAGAATTAGTTGCACGTGTTCCTGAAGACATGGAAAATGTGAAACATGGATCCTTTTGTTTTCTAACATTCTGAAACAGCCAGTCATGATTCAACATCCTACTTGAGTGGTCTCAGTAACAGAATCTAGGACAGAAGAAAGGGGACAAAAAGAATATCCTGTCTCCTATAGTGATTTGTTTTTAGAGAGTTGACTTCTGAAATGATTCTAGATACTTCTAAAGTTGGACTCGATTTTATTGAAATTTGTCTGTATCCATAGAAATGTTTCTTTCTAATCTTTTTTTACTCTCTTTAAAGAAAGATTTAGAGATAAAGCCCCTTTATAGTTCTTCATCAAATTAATTACATGACCACATGTTTTGACTCCAAATGACCATAATTTCACTATGTTGCTCAGCTCTCTAATATGCATCAGTCTTTGTTTTGTAGCAAACTTTCAAATTTCAAAACAAGATAGAATTGTTTATTTCTTGTACGTGTGTATGTATAAAAAATGATTTCAGTTAAAACCATGGAATTAGCTTTTGATACATGTTCAAAACTATTTATGTGTCTTCCACTATTCGTTTATGATGTTTATATATTGAGGATACATGCACACATATGTGTATATAAACATATACATATATGACATACATACATATATTCTCTCAAATGCTTAAATGAAAAAAAAAGGTATAAATAGCTATATAATTTAAATGTCCCATTTTTTTAGCACACAAAAAAGAGCCTGGGAGAATCTTCTGCAGCTAAATATTGGACATAAGGCTTCTGAAAAATCCAGGGATTGATGTTGGAAAGCAATTAAGCTGAAGAAATTACATTAGTGAGAGCAGATGCTATATTCAAGTCAACCCCCTATTTTTCATGCAGTTGGGGCTCACTGGTCTTTTATGTTCTAATAAATAAAAGATTGACAAACACATGTCTCGTCATAGTCAGGTAAAGTAGAAACAACATCATGAACAATTTTATCTCTGCTCTTCATATTTTAAGTTCATTTCTGATTAAGACAAAAAAGAAAATAAAACAACAAATTATTTATCTCTGAACTTATGGGTTTAACTTTACTGACATTTTCATGCAACTTTTAGGTGCTCTGTTTTTATTCCAAAATCATTCCACAGTGGCACATGCTTTGGCAGCTAACATTGTTTAATAATTGCAACTAAGTTTTCTAGTCTGTTTGTACTATCCTGTCAAGGAAGCAAGCTGTTTTTTTTTTTGTTTTTTTTTTTTCTTTTCCCTTGAGAGAAATCATAACATGAGCAAAACACTAAGCATAATTAGACATAATTAGAACTATGTTTTAAATTCTCACAGAAATCATTTTTCCAAAACAAACATGTTTGCCAGGAGAAAATTATGTTCCTGTGCAATAAATCCATAGAGGCCAAAAGTTAAGTAGATTTTAAATTTCAAATTTTATCATCAGCAGGGTCCTGAATTTTTTTAGCATGCTGCATTTGTACTTTTCAGGTTTTTCATTCTTGCACTTTCTCTACAGAAATGTGTAGATGAGTTTATCTCTTGTTTGACACTTTAAAAAGGCTTTTCTATTTTTCAATTTAAGGAGTCATTTCACCATATGGTCTGTTTAGCCTGATAAACCATTCTCCACATTATGAAATAATTGTAGCTGTGAAACACCATTCATAGTGCAATAGTTAGGGTTATGTCAGTATTTCAGGAACGCTGACCCTTTCTCGAATCCAAGAATTCATTACTAAACAGTCCATTTACTTTAAACTTGCAACCTGGCATATATGAACTATTTGCCAGGTGTGTTGCCCAAGAGACCTCTTTAGTCCACAAATGTGATTGTTTTACTCAAACTGATTTAGGAAGTTGAAATGAGGAAAACATCTACGTTACTTATTGATGGTATAACAAAGGAAGGCAATATATTCTCTCAAATTAAACAGAAGCAGCATAAAATATTTTTCAAGAGCCTTATCGGTTGTGTCTATATTTGATACAGCAATGCAGATGGCAGATTCCAATGTCAATGGGTCAGTAGTAACATGGCTGCATAAAAAAGATAAAAGTATTTTATTTTTGTGTGTATTTAATTTCTAGAGGAATTATTCTGGCCATTGCAATGCTAGATTTGTCATTCTTGTTGGATTTTGTTTTTATTCATGCTCATGTGATTTAGTTCATAAATACATACCATCTAAACATCTTGTAAAATCTTGTGCATAGTGAGAAAAAAATCAGTAAAATGCTGTTGAAAACTCCCTATTCAACCAACTGCCTTACTCTAAGTAGCCATCATATTTCTTCCCATCATATTTCTTCTATTATCTCTCACACAAACACAGAATTTACTATCCCTGCCACTTGGAATATTTATTCTTCTGCCTGGAATAGCTAAAACCTTGTTTCCCAATTTTATTTGTTCATTAGGGCCCAGCTTTCTGATGAAATGGATAGAGCTAATAATTGCAATTAATAATTTGTTGATTTTGTTAATTAAACATATATATTTTATCAACTATATGCCAGACCCTTTGCTGTTATCTGGGTCCCAAGGATCATGTTTGCATATTGGGGAAAGGAGAAAAAAAAAGTAAACAAATGCACAAATAAGGGTTTTATAAAAATATTTTCTACTTTTACTTTATTAATCATGGGAGCAATTAAAACACAATATATCTCAACTGAAATAAAAAATTGAACCACATTTAATATGATGTCCTCTTCTAATTGGAGAAGTAGCATTAGTCTGTGCATGCTATTACTATTCTCAGTTTTTACTATAATTTCCAATTTATTGCTTTATTTTTCTTCATGGTATTTTCTGCATTTGATGCAAATAAGTTAAAAGTTTGGCTGTTCTGAAATTTAACCCAGAACCTAATATTGTGCATTTAAGGAAACAAGCCATATTTTGCAAAATATTTTGAATATGCACTACTGAACTTTAACAGCAAAGTAAGCAAGCATTTGGAATTCAAAAAGTAATATCCCCAGTTAAGACTATTCTTGAAAAACTAAGGTGATTTTTTTTCAAACTTTTATTTTTATATATTAACTGATTTTCCTTTTTTGGACAATTAAGATATTTTAGTGAAATATATTAATAAAGTAATTGTAAAAATAAGATAAAGGTAAAACACAGAAAATTTTTAAATTTGAGGCTATGAAACTAGAACTTTTGGTGTGGTATTTAATTCTACTTTTTTCTGCAAAAAATAGAAAACAAAACAACTTCAGGAACAATTAAGGGCAAAAATGAGAAGTGTAAATGAGACAAATCATACTATTTCATCATTATGGATTAATTTGAAATGTTTAAAATTGAAAGATTAAAAATATTGGTAAAATCATAATGTTTTGATTTAGGATTTTTTTTTGTTTTAAAATTTTTTACATCAATGTTACATGTTACTCAGTTAACACAAGACAACAACTACAATAACAATAAATCTGCTTTAATCAGCAGTTATACTCCCCCTTATTTTTGTTCATTTCCCAATCTTGAGGGATTTGTGATGATGTCACTCTACTTCAGACTGAGAAGGGATTTGGATACCATGGAGCAGAGGAATGGAATTGTTTTGCTTGTAGTTGAAAATATTCCTGCCTTTTGGGCAGAACTGGCCCATCATCATAGTTTTGTTAGCTGTCCAGGCGAGGCCCGAAGAACTGGAAAGTAGGAGTTAGCCATATATGTGCTGGGTTTCAGGGCTCCACTGATATAGGAATAATCTGAAGGATTTAAGTCTCTGAGAAATAGACTTAACAGGTACATTGAAAATTATAGATTCAAATAAAAGGAGTAAAAGAATCATGATTAGGGGATTTATACCTAACTATAACTATGTTATATTGGGAAAATAGCTTTTCATATATTCTCAGATAGAGCCTGCCAAGGGGGTGTTGATTTCATGTGGCCATGTGGCTTGTCTACAGTGTCTGGTTATCCCTACAGCCCTCAGGACCACTTTCGTTTATTACTTTGTTTTCTGTGGCATTTTATGGTGACTGGCTGAGACCTGTGTAAGTGAAACCTCTGGAAAGACCTCCCAAATCACTTTGAAATCTCTTAGGCATAATAACTCTATTTTATGTAATATTTCTCCATTTTGGTCAAGGTCTTTTTCCAAATACATGACTGATTATCACTTGGTAATAATCCCCCACTGCCAGGGAGGCTCATCCCTGGGAGCCATGTCCCACATCAGGGGGCTGGTAGTGAGTTTATTTGCAGTGTTTGGCTTAGAGAGAGACCACATTTGAGTAACAACCAGGTTTTCAGGAGGCAACCCTTAGGCATTAATTTTAATTAGACTTAGTTTCGTTATTACAGGAATAAGGTTCATAAGTGCAATCATTAAGATTGAGGTCTTTGCTAATTAGCCTATTTTCCTGCATTAGGCAAGGCTTATATATTCCAGAGCTTCTGGCACTCTTATTTGAGAAAATAGTAAGACTTCCCCAGGAGGGAAATTTAATATTTCATTAGCTACTGTGCAGGCCTCTATCTATCCAGAAAACATACCTATGGCAATAAGGGTAAATTTATATCCCATACAAGAATGTAGTTTTATAACGGTCAAGACTCTATCTGTCCAGACACTTGACCACGTAAAACAGTATAACTTAGAGGAAAATTTGTTTGTTCCTGTGGCATATAACATTTTTCTAATAATAAAATACGCAACATTTCCAAACCCTCCCTCTTTTTGACACTTAACATTGGTTTGGTACCTCTGTAACATTTATTGTAAGAATGTTAAAATGTTACTGTTAACTATGGTCCATATGTTGCTTGCTTTCAGTGCATTTTTCCCCTTATACCACCTTGTTATTAACACCCTGTATTAGTGACATAATTTTGTTTTAGATCCTGAAAAATCATTCTTATATTTATATGATTAACCCCAATCCTCACCCACACAGGGTTCAACATGTTACACAATCCCATGTTTTATCCTCTAGCTTTCTTTTTAGTAACATATATGACCCAAAGCCTCCCCCTTTGACCATGCTCCCACATATACCTCAGTATGCTCATAATATCACACTACCATCATCTCTGTACACCCTCAAACCACTACAATCAAATTAAGTATAAATTGTGCACAGATTAAGCATCAGCTCCCCATTCTCTGTAACTGTTCTATCTCGTGGTAATCTATCTTCTAGATTCTGTCTCTATGAGTACCCTAGTTTGTCTCATATCTTCTGGTTTATGGACTTCAGAAAATTATATTCTTAATCTAGCCCATACCTGTGCTTGTAAACAGTGTACATGAGGCCTTTTGATTAGATTCAGTTAAGAGAACTTTGATTAGATCACTTGATTAGATTGCTTCAGAATCTTTGATTGGACTATGTCAGTGAGGCATGACCAAGGGTGGGTCTCCACTCTCTTGCTGGGCCTTATATAAACTGAGAACTGAAAGCAGAAACACACAAATAAGAGAAGAGACACAGAGAAAGACAGTCACCATTTTACCCTGCCATGTGAGGGAGAGAACTTTAGGAACAACAGAGATTGGCCGCCATCTTGCCTTGCCATGTGGCAGGACTCCAGGATCTGCCAGCAGATGACCTTTGGTGAGAAAGCATATGTGATGTGCATTGATTTGGACATTTCACAGCCTCAGAACTATAAGTTTTATAAATGCCCTTTATAAAATAAATTCCCTTTATAAAAGCCAACACATTTCTGGTATATTGTGTCAGCAGCCTATGGCAGACTAAGACTATGGGTTTTCTTATTATAATTAGTTCATATTAGTGGGATCATACAATATTTGTCCTTCTGTGCCTGGCCTATCTCACTCAACATAAGGTCCTCAAGGTCCATCCATGTTGTCACATGAATCAGTATTTCATTCCTACTTACAACTGGATAATATTTCATCATATATATATATACCACATTTTGTGTATCCATTCATCTATTGATTGGCTTTTGGGTTGTTTTCATCTTTTAGCAATTGTAAATAGTGCTGCTATGAACATTTGTGTGCATATATCTGTTCATTTCCCTGCTTTCAGTTCTGCTGGTATATACTTAGTAGCAGGGTTGCTGGCTCAAATGGCAAGTCTATATTTCTCTTTCTGAGGAACTGCTGCACTGTCTTCCACAGCGACTGCACCATTCTACATTCCCAAAAGCAGGGAATGAGTGTGCCTATTTCTCCACATCCTCTGAAACACTTGTAGTTTTCTGGGCTTTTTTAAGGGCCAGTCCATGTGTCTTCTGGCCATTTGTATTTCCACTTCATAAAAATGTCTATTTAATACTTTTGCCCATTTATTTATTGGGTTACTTATAATTTTGTCATAAGTTTTGTGATCTCTTTACATAGCATGGAAATCAATCCTTTTTCAGATATGTGGTTTCCAGAGGTATTTCCCCTTTGCATTGGATACCTTTTCACCTTCTTAAAATTGTTTGATACACAAAAGTGTTTAATTTTGAGGCAGTCCAATTTACTTAATTTTTCTTTTATTGCTCATCATTTGGGTGTAAGGTCCAAGAAACCACCACCAACCACAAGATCTTGAAGATGTTTCCTTACAGTTTCTTCTAGGAGTTTTATGGATCTAGTTTTTATATTTAGGGCCTTGATCCATTTTGAAATGATTTTGTATAAGGTGTGAGATAAGGGTCTTATTTCCCTCCTTTAGATTGGATATCCAGTTTTCTAAGCACCATTTGTTGAATAGGCCATTTTAACCAAGCTGAGTAAGTTTGACAGCCTTGTCAAAATTCATTTGACCATAGATGTGAGTGTCTTTTTCCAAACTCTTGATTCGATTCCATTGGTCAATCTATCTTTATGCCAGTACCATGATTTTTCAAATCACTGTAGCTAGATAATATGCTTTAAAGTCAGGAAGTGAGAGTCCTCCAACCTCATTCTTCCTTGTTAAGATATTTTTGGCTATTTGAAGAGACTTACCCTTCCAGATAAATTTGATAATTGGCTTTTCTAATCCTACAAAGAAGGATATTGGAATTTTTATCAGGATTGCATTAAATCTGTAGATCAGTTTGAGTAGAATTGGTATCTTAATGATATTTAGTCTTCTAACCCATGAACATGGAATACCATTCCATTTATTTAGATAATGGTTTCTTTCAGCAACGTTTTATAGTTTTCTGAATACAGGTCCTTTATGTCCTTGGTTAAGTTTATCCATAAATATTTGCTTCTTTTAGTCACCATTGTAAAAGGAATTTTTTTTTCTGACTTCCTCCTCAGATCACTCATTCAAGTATAGGATCATGTCATTAGTGAATTGGAAAAGTTTTGCTTTTTCCTTTCCTATTTATTTCTTTTTCTTGCCTAATTGCTCTAGCTAGAATTACTAGCACAATATTGAATAACAGTGGAGACAGGAACATCTTTGTCTTGGTCAATCTCAGCAGGAAAGCTTTCAGTGTGAAAGATGAGTACAATGTTAGCTGTGAGTTTTTCATATATGCACTTTAACATATTGAGAAAGTTTCCCTCTAATTCTATTCCTCTAACATATTTTTAATCTCATCCATTGTGTCTTTCATTCCCATAAGCTCTGTTACTTTTTTGCAGCCTTTCAAATTGTTCTTTATGCTCACAAAGTGTCATCTTAATATCCTTTATCTCTTTAGTCATATTTTCCTTCATCCCCTTATATTGTTTAAAGAAATTTGTGTGAACATCATTGATTAGTTGTCTTAAATCCTGTGTCTCATCTGAATTCTTGGTTTGTTTCTTTGGCTGGGCCATATCTTACTGTTTCTTAGCATGGCTTGTTATCTTTTGTTGATATCTAGGCAAATGATTATGTTGGTGATTTGGCTCTGTTGTTCAATTTCTCTTGCCTAGTGGTTTTATCTAACAGCTTTTCTTTGATTTTTCATTTAATTTTTTCTAAAGCTTTAAAATTGTTCAGTTTAAGTAGTCAAAATAGGGGCAGGGAACCATCAATGGACATAGACCAGATCCATCTGCTGTGTTGGGAAAGAAACTGGAGAGCCAAATCTGTCTTCCTTCACTTTCCCAACTGACCAGCAGATGGCACTCCTCAGCAAACCTTTTCACAGAGATGAATCCTTCAATTTCCACTAGCTTTTTTGAACCAGGGGGTTATTGTAGTTAACATTCACCAAAGAGAAACCACAGTCAGCCCTCCGCTGCATATTCCATATCCCAGGGAGGAATATGTCCTTTCCCTTTTCCATTGGCCACTCAGCTGCAGGTTTTACCAAGGCTGTTCACCTCAAGGGTGGGGGATGGGAAGCATTGCCAGCCCCAGAGGCTTCAAATCATGATTTTCCCTTTGGCTTCTCCATCTCTCTGTCCCCAGTTCCTCCCAGACAATGAGTACAGGACTCTCCTGCAGGACTTTCCTGATCCCCAAGTCCCCAAAGCAGCTCTTTCAGACAACTTCTATACCTTCTTCCCTATTTTACAGTATATTTTACAGTATAGAGCTACTCTAATGCCATCTTGTATCTGGATGCTATTTATTTCTCTTGTTGTATTTTTGGTTTGCATTTCCTTAATAGCTAGTGCTGTTGAGCATCTTTTCATGCGGTTTCTAATAATTTGTATCTCCATTATGGAGAAATTTCTACTTATGTGTTTTTCCATCTTTAAATTGGGTTGTCTTTTTATTGTTGAGTTGAAGAATCTCTATATATGCTGGATATTAGATCCTTTTCAGATATGTGGTTTGTGGTTCCAAGTATTATCTCATATTGTATAGGCTGCCTTTGCACTCTCTTAACAAACTACTTTGAAGAATCAAAGTTTTAATTTTGAGGTGTTTCCATTTATCTAACTTTTCTTTTGTTGTTTGTGCTTTGGGTGTAAGGTTTATGAAACTGTTGCCTACCACAAGATCTTGAAGATGCTTCCCCACATTTTCTTCTAGGATTTTTATGGTCCTGGTTCTTATATTTAGGTCTTTGATCCATCTTGAATTGATTTTTTTATAGGGTGAAGGATAAGAGTCTTATTTCATGCTTTTGGATATGGATCTACATTCTCCTAGCACCATTTGTTGAATAACTATTCTGTCCTGGTTGAATGGACTTGCCAGGCTTGTCAAATATCAGTTGGCCATAGATGTGTATGTCTATTCTGTACTCTCAATTCAATTCCATTGGTCAATACGTCTATCTTTCTGTCAGTACCATGCTTTTTTTTTTTTTAAAATACCGTGCTGCTTTTTTTTTTTTTCCACTGTAGCTTTGTAATATGCTATAAAGTCATACACTGTGAGTTCTCAAACTTTATTTTCCTTTTCAAAATGTTTTTTTGACTATTCAGGGTCCCTTACTTCCCAAATAAATTTGATAATTGGCTATTCCATTTTAGCAAAAAGAGGCTTGTGGAATTTTTATCATGATTTCATTGAATCTGATTAAATCAATCAATTTAGAATTAACATCTTAACAATATTTTGCCTTCCAGTCCATGAGCACAGAATGTACTTCCATTTGTCTGCTTTGAATTCTTTTAGCAATGCTTTGTAGTTTTCTGTGTATAAGTTCTTTACATCCTTAGATAAATTTCTTCCTAGATATTTGATTCTTTTAGTTCCTATTGTAAATGAATTTTTTTATTTTCCCTTCAGCTTGCTCGTTACTAGCATATAGAAACAGTACTGATTTATGCATGTTGATTGTATATCCTACGATTTTGCTGAACTCATTTATTAGCCATAGTAACTTTCCTGTATATTTTTCAGGATTTTCTCTATATAGGATCATGCCAGCCATAAATATTGAATGTTTCACTTCTTCCTTCCCAATTTGATAATTGGCTTTTCCAGTTCAGTAGAAAATGCTGTTGGAACTTTTATTGGAATTGCATTGAATCTGTAAATCATTTTGGGCAGGATAGACATCTAAATGATATTTAGTCTTTGAATCCATGAACATGGAATATTCTTGCATTTATTTAGGTCTTCTTTGATTTCCTTTAGCAATGTGTTTTAGTTTTCTGTGTACAAGTCTTTTACATCTTTAGTTAAGTTTATTCCTAGGTATTTGATTCTTTTAGTTGCTATTGTAAATGGATTTTTTTTTCTTGATTTCCTCTCCAGGGTACTTATTATTAGTATACAGAAATGCTACTGATTTTTGCACATTGATCTTATATCCTGCCACTTTACTGAACTCGTTTATCATCTCTAGAAGCTTTGTTGTAGATTTTTTGGGACTTTCTACATACAGGATAGTGTCATTTGCAAATAGTGAAAGTTTTACTTCTTTCTTTCCAATTTAGTTGCCTTTTATTACTTTTTCTTGCCTAACTGTTCTAGCAAGAACTTCTAACACAACGTTGAGTAAGGGTGGTGGCAGTGGGCATCCTTGTCTTGTTCCTGATCTTAGAGGGAAAGTTTTCAACCTTTCTCCATTGAGTATGATGTTAGCTGTGGGTTCTTCATGTAAGCCCTTTATCATATTGAGGAAGTTTCCTTCTATTCCTATAGAAGTTTCCTTCTAATCCTATCTTTTGAAGTTTTTCTATCAAGAAAGGTTGCTGAATTTTGTTGAATGCCTTTTCTTCATCGATTTGGATGATCATGTGATTTTCCTCCTTTACTTTCTTAATGTGGTGCATTGCATTAATGGATTTTCTTGTGATGAATCACCTTGCATATGTGGGACAAACCCACTTTTTCATGGTGTATGATTTGTTTAATATTTGGTTGGATTTTATTTGCAAATATTTTATTGAGGATTTTTGCATCTAAATTTACTAGAGAGATTAAGCTGTAATTTTCTTTTCTTATAGTGTCTTTATCAGGTTTTGGTGTTAGGATGGTGTTGGCTTCATATTTCTTTAGAGTTAGTGTAGATTGTTCATGTGTTTTCTAGCAATTTATCTATTTCCTCTAAATTGTCTAATTTTTTGGCATACAATTGTTCATATTATCCTCTTATGATCCTTTTTATTTCTGTGAGATCAGTGATGATGTCCTCTCTCTCATTTTCTGATTTTATTTATTTGTGTTTTCACTCTTTTTTTCTTTCTTAGTCTAGCTAATGGTTTGTCAATTTTATTAATTTTCTCAAAAAAAAAAAACAGCTTTGGGTTTTATTAATTCTCGAATTTTTTTTACTTTCACTTTCATTTATTTCTTCCCTAATCTTTGTTATTTCTTTCCTTCTGCTTTCTTTGGGATAAATTTACTGTTCTTTTTCTAGTTCCTCCACATATGCAGTTAGGTCATTGATTTTAGCTTTTTCATCTTTTTTATTGTAGGCATTTAGGGCTATTAATTTCCCTCTAAGCACTGCCTTTGTTGCATCCCATTAGTTTTGATATCTTTTGTTCTCAGTTTCGTTCAACTCGAGATATTTACTGATTTCTCTTGCAATTTCTTCTTTGACTCACTGATTGTTTAGGTGTGTGTTGTTTAATGTCCAAATATGTTCTGGTTCTCTGCCCTTTATTGATTTCCAGCTTCCTTCCATTTTAATCAGGAACATGCTTTTTATAAATTTAATCTTTCTGAATTATTTGAGACTTGTTCTATGACCTAACATGTGGTATATACTAGAGAATGATCCATGAGCTCTTGAAAATATGTATAACCTGCTGTTTGGCAGTACATTGTTAGTTTTATGTTTGTTAGGTCTAGTTCCTTTATTGTGTTATTCAAGATCTCTGTTTCTTTATTGTTCCTATCTAGATTTTCTGTCTATTGCTGAGAGTGGTGTATTGAAACCCCCCACTATTATTGTAGAGGTATCTTTTTCTCTCCTCAGTTTTGCCAGGGTTTGCCTCATGTATTTTGGGGTACCTTGGTTAGGTGCATAAACATTTATAATTGTTTTTTCTTCTTGGTAGATTGTCCCTTTTATTAATATACAGTGTCCTACTTTGTCTCTTATAAGAGTTTAGCATTTAAGGTCTATTTTATCTGATATTTGTTTAGCTACCCTAGCTCTTTTTGGTTATTGTTTGTGTAGAATATCATTGTCCAACCTTTCACTTTCAGCCTATTTGTGTCCTTGGGTTTAAAGTGAGTCTCTTATAGACAGCCGAAGGAGGGGTCATATTTTTTTTATTCATTCTACCAATATGTGTCTCTTAATTGGGGAGTTTATCCATTAATATCCATTGTTTATTACTGTAAAGGCAATACTTATTTTAACCATTTTATTCTTGGGCTTTTATATATCATCTTATTTTTGTCTCTCTTTTTACCCTTTTAGTTACCTTTACTAATAACTTTCATTTCTACACTCTCCTTCACACCTCTATCTCCTGTTTTTCCTTTTGTTACTGCAGAGTTCCCTTAAATATTTCTTATAGGGCAGACTTACTGTTTATGAATTCTAGTTTCTGTTTACTTGTGCATTTTTAATCTATCCCTCATTTACAAAGGACAATTTTGTTGTAACAGAATTCTTGGCTGGCAGGTTTTCTCTTTCAGTAACTTAAATATGTCTTACCACTACCTTCTCACCTCCATGTTTTCTGATGAGAAATAGCACTTAATCTTAATGAGCTTCCCTTGTATGTGATGGATCACTTTTCTCTTGCTGCTTCAGGGTTCTCCCTTATCTGTGACACTTGACAATCTGATTATTTGTCCTGGAGTATTTCTGTTAGGATTTATTCTGTTTAGAGTATGCTATGCTTCCTGGACATGTACATCCATGTCCCATAAGAATTGAGAAATTTTCAACCATTATTCCTCAAATAATCTTTCTGCTCCTCTTCTCCTCTGGGACACCCATAACAAATATGGTTTTGCACTCTGTGCTGTGATTCAATTTCCTGAGGCCCTCCTTAATTCTTTCCATTATTTTTTTGCATCTCTTCTATCTGTGTAAATTCAAATACCCTGTCTTCTAATTCACTAATTCTTTCCTCTGCCTGTTCAATTCTGTTATTGTGTGATTCCAGTGTATTTTTAATCTGTTCTATTGTGTCTTTGACTACCATAAGTTCCACTATTTTTCTATGTATGTTTTGAATTTCTTTTATATGCTTACCTAGTCTCTTCCTCATATCTTTTCTCTCTTCTTTCATTTCCTTGAATTGATTTAGGAGATTTGAATGGAGATCTATATTAGTTTTTCCAGATTCTGCATCTCCTCCCACTTATTAGTTTGTTCCTTTTATTGGGACGTATCTTCTAGTTTTTTAGTATGGCTTGTAATTTTGTGCTGGTATCTAAGCATCTGCTTATCTTGAGTTTACTTCAATGGTCAGTTTCTATCTCTTATGTAGGTTCTTAATTGTTGTTTGGTTTTATGATAAGGCTCTTTTTGACACTTGTTTCATTTTATTCTAATTCTTAAGACTTGCACATCTTTGGTTAAAACAAGGCCAGGGACCCATGAAGGGGCACAGACCAGTTCCAAAGAGCAGTTACTATGAGCTAGTTCCTCTGAGCTAGCCTCTCTCAATCTCCCTGTCCATTTCCATCCTTAATTTTGTACTGCATTACCCGGGCCTCTAGAGTACAAGCACTGCTATATGGCTTCCCCTTGCACCCACCAACACCCACCTACAGCCCATGAAACCTCCCTCATGGCCATTACACTGCTCCTGCATCACTCTCTCCATGCCCAGCAGGGCTGCACTCATGGGCTGCCTGTGCTGCTCTCCCTGCTGCTTCCCCATGCTCTGCAAGGCCACTGTCACTCCCCTCTACAACTCCCCATACTCTGCAAGACCACCCTAACCATTCTCTTCCATCAGCCTCTCCCCCAGTGCCTGACAAATTCTGACTTGCCACTCCCACCCCTTTTGTCAAGGCCACCCTCATGGGCTATCTGTGCTGTACCCATGCCTCTCTCCCACCACTTCCTCTGCTACTGGCAGGTGCCCTCATGGATCTCAAAGCTTCTCCCCACTGCTCTTTCTCTGCAATCAGTGGGGCTGACCTCTTGGGCTTACTGTACTTCTTCCCTGCCTACGCACCTGCAACCAGCAAGGCCACCCATGTGGCTCACCAGTGCTGCTCTCGTGCTACTTTACCACTTCTTCTTGAATTAGGATTTTAATAACCAGAAATAATAAAATATGAATAGTTCAACTGATTTGATTTGGAAAGTTGAATTTATATCATTTTAGCTATATTGGTGGGAATGTAAATTATATTATGACATATTGACTCACATTGCCCTATTTATTAGGTAAGTATGTTTTTCTTCTATCTGTGTATAACTAGACATCATTTTAAGAAGCAACCATTCAAAAGTCTCTTGTCTTGCCAATTTTTCCCTGTTGGATCATTTGTCTTTTTCTTAATGACTATAGAGTTCTATACACATTTTGGATATGATCCCTTTGTTGATCTTATATCTTCTCCTACTCATTGAATTATCTTTTCATTCTCATTTGGTTTCTATTAAATGAATAGAAGTTTTTATTTGTAAGGTAGATTGAAATTATTTGCCATTTTTTGTAAAGGTAGTGTTTTTCAGGTCCTATGTAATAAATCTTTCCCTAACCCAAGATTATGAAAATTTTCTCTCATAGATTTTTTCTAGTGACTTTATTGATTTGCTTTTAACATTTTAAAAATCTACTTAGAATTAATTTCTGTACATGGTGTAAGGTATTGGTCAATCTTTAGTTTTTCCTAATTGACCAATAATTTATATTGAAAAGATCTTCCTTTTTACCATGCCACTTTAGTATCCATATTTGTGCGACTCTATTTCTAGATTCCCAATTCTTTTTCATACATCAATAGATTCACCAGTCCCACATTGTCACAACTATTAGAGAATTTAGTAAGCTGATAACAGGGTCCTTTTACTCTGTATTTCTTCTCCAAAATACTATTGACTAGTCTTGGCCCCTAAGATTTCTAGTCACATTTTAAAATTAGCTTTCATTACACACACATGTGCTCACACATTTTATAAGCATGCTTGGATTTTGACTGAGATTTTATTCAATCTATAGATAAATGTTGGGAAAATTGAATAGCTTTACAATGTTAAGTCTTCTAAGTTTTGAACATCATATATATGTCCATTTATTTGACTTTTTTTTAGCTTTCTCTCAGTAATATTTGATAATACCTATGGTAGGTTGAATTATGTGCTACAGAAAAAGAATGTTTCTAATTCAAATTCATTTGTTTGTGTGTTAATCCATTGCAGATAGGACCTTTGCGAGGTGTTACATTTGGTTAAGGTGTGGTCATCTGAATCAGGATGAGTCTTAATCCTGTGACCGAAGGCATTATAGAAAAGGCCACAGGAAGAAAGCCACCAGGGTGAAGAAAGAACTAGAAGTCAATGGAACCTGGTAGAAAAAGGAGAGGATATAACATATGATGGAACAACCAAAGAATCATGAAGATTTCTGGCCAGCCAGAAGATACTGAAGGAGTATCAAGCCTCTAAAACTGTGAGCCAGTAAATTCCTGTAGTTAAGCCAAACCATTGTATGGTTTGTTTGTTTTTTAAACAACTGAAACTAAAACAAACCCTTTCGGGATTAAGCAAATCTTGATGCATGGTTTCCTAGGAGTTGAGGCTTTAGACTTGGCAAATGGTTAAGGTTGACTTTTTTTCTCATGTATCTCTTTTTTTGTGTGTATCTGCTCTTTTCTGTAGTACTCTTGACCCAGGCCAATGTATGTCTACTCCATGAGATCACGTTTCATCCTTTGGCATATCAGTCATGGCCAGTTCAGTAAAACAGAAACCACGTTTTATTTATATATATATGTATATATACATATATAATATGTATATATATGTATATATATATTCATATACATATTTTTTAAACAAATCAATTTTATTGATACTTATTAATAAAGCATACAATTCATACAAAGTTTACAATCAATGGTATTTGGTATAATCATATAGTTGTGCTTTCATCACTTCCATCATTATTAGACCATTTTTATTATTTCAATAATAATGATAAACAAAAAACAGACAGACAAACAAACAAGAAAATGCCTCACCTCTCAATGTCTCTATGTTTCCCCTGTTGTACATAGCTGCTATTTCTGGCTATTCTTGCACAATTGTCTATTTGTTTATTGCATAATTTTATTGAGATATATTCACATACTGTATGATCTTTCTAAAGTGTATAATCAATGGCTTTTCATATAAACACAATGTTGTATATTCATCATCTCAAAAATTTTAGAACAATTTCATTACTCCAAAATAAAGACTCCACACCCCTTAACATTCCTTCCCCGGCCCTACATAACCACTATTCTAATTTCATCTTTATAAATTGATTTATAATTACATTTTATATAAATGGAATCATACAATATGTAGTACTCTCTGTGTCTGGTCTCCTTCACTTAAGTATAATGCTTTTTTTGTTTGATAATAACATTTTACAATATTAACCTACATTTGTTCAGCTTCAAAGAAAAATGGTCTTATATATGCAATTTTACCCATATTCATATTTCACATAATATATTTATATTTAACATAATATATTTAGTTTATAATAGTGCAATCATAGAGTATTTGTCCTTTTGTGTCTGGCTTGCTTCACTCAACATAATGTCCTTGAGGTTCATTCATGTTGTCATATGTTTCACGACTTCATTTCTTCTTACCACTGCATAATATTCCATCATGTGTATACTACACAATTTGTTTATCCATTCATCAGTTGATGGACACCTGGGTTGTTTCCAACTTTTGGCTATCATGAATAATGATGTTATGAACATCAGTGCACAGATGTCTATTTGTATCACTGCTTCCAGTACTTTTGGGTATATCTCTCCATGCTAGATATTTTAACAGAGAAGATTTATTGTAAAGAATTAGTGTGTGGAGTACAAAAGGAAGCTGAGGCTGGAGCCACTGTTCCCGCGAGAGCCAATTCCTAAGGCAGGGAATGGGGAAGGTCCTTCTAGAAAAAGAAAAAAGAGAAGGGTAGGGAAGTGAAGGTATGGGAAACAGATGTGGCTCAAGGGATTGGGCTCCCATATACCATATAAGAGGTCCAGGGTTCAATTCCTGGGGCCTCCTGGTGAAAGGCAAGCTGGCCTGCGCAGTGAGCTGGCCCACGTGGTGTGCTGGCCAACCAGGAATGCTGGTCCGTGCAGGAAAGCTGGCCTGTGCAGGAGTGCTGTCCCACATAGAAAGCTGGTGCAACAAGATGACGCAACAAAAAGAGACACAGAGGAGAGACAATAAGAGATGTAGCAGACCAGGGAGCTGAGGTGGAGCAAGAGATTGAGTGCCTCTCTCCCACTCCAGAAGGTCCTAGAATTGGTTCCCAATGTCACCTAGAGAAGACAAGCAGACACAGAGGAACACAGAGAAAGCAGACAGTGAGTGCAAAGCAACGAAATAAACAATAAATCTTTAAAAAATAGTAAAAAATAAAAAATAAATAGAACACAGAGAGCAGACAGTAAGCACAAAACAATGAGGGGAGTGGGGGAGAAATAAATAAATAAATAATAATCTTTAAAAAATAAAAATAAAATAAAATAAATAAATAAATAAATAAAGTGCCTTCTCCCCTCGTCCTGCCTTTGAATCTCCCTCTAGTGTCTCCTCTTACCGGATTCTAACAGGAAACCTGACGGCAATGTAGTATGGGAAATAAATTTTGCAGAGTCCCACATCTTTATCTAAAAGGAGAGTCCATAAAATGATGGATTTGGTAATGAGAGGCAACAGTTTAATAATCAGGAGAATCTACTTTCGCTACTCAGCATCCAGATACTCATATATTTTAACTCCATGCAATAGTGAAAACCACTTCATACTTCTGCCTAATAAGATGCAATTAACATGCTAATATAGATGCTCTTACCCCCTCTCCCAAAAGGAAAGATTCAAAGACCCACAGTATCCATTTCTAGGTGACAGTCATGGTATCCATCTATGAGCAATTTTAAGTCTTCCTTTCTATTTTGTCCATAATCCCACCAGAATATTCTGTAATCTTTTTTCTTGCTTCTTCTAAATCCTGTCCTGGAGCTTAACTTTTCACATCCAAATAGATTCTTAAAGAGTTTTCCTATACAAAGTCAGTTGTTCAATCACCTTTACCACTTAACTGTGTTATATGACATCTACTGATCTACCACTTTTTTTTCCTGGATCGTTGGACTTAGGAGATAAAAATGAATAAAATGAAGCTTCTTGCCCTTTTCAACCTAAGCCTTTCTATGCTGTGGCTGCAACATCTCTTCTTTCTACATGGACTGGTCAGAGTAGGACAGGTGATATACCGAAACAAGAGTGTCATCACCATGACAAATTTACAAAAGGCTTGATTAGCAGATACTACGGCTTCTTGGATCCATGCTTGGCTCTATTTGTCTTGCTCCAGTTGCCTGGAGGCTCTAGCCTACTTTTGGACTCAGTCCAAGTTGCTGAAGCAGAAGACTCCCCTCGAACAAACTTTGTCCTTATTGCCTATCCCAGCAGAACATAACAATTTGGAAGAATAAGTCTCCCAATACTATGTCCTAAAGACTTTCTAGGCCTTTGCTTTCAAAGTGTTACAAGTTTCTTTTGAAGTTAGAAAATCAAGCAGATGTTATTTATAACTTGCCTGGGCCCTAATATCTTGTGAGAAACTTGGGTTGGGTGATTCAACTACTCACTTTTACTCACTTTTTGTAAAATGAGGAACTGTGCTTAGGTTTCATGTTATGAAAATATGAATCAGTCATTTATGTAACATGGGAAAAGTGTGAGTGGAGGTGACGTTAGGTAAAGGGAACTCAGGCTGCCTCTGTTCTGACTTTTGAAATGTTAGGTTGACCATGTCAAGTTCAACCACTGTCTTCTTCAACTACATATAGTTATACAGCCACATTCAATGCCATCCTCTAAGGTTCTCAAGATGTTTGATTAAATTTAGTAAAGAACAGAAAGGAGAAGGTTATGCTGGGCATGGACTTGATTATTCACCATCACGCAAGATAATATTCACCAACAATGCTGACCTCTTCAGCATTCCTTTCCATTCCTTCAACTCAAGTTTATAATTTAATGATTTCTAAGAAAATCAAGTTCATGAACCATTGCCCTGATTTGAGCTCTTTCAACTGTCCTGGACATGATGGTCATTTTATTGGTTTCACAGAAGTCTTGAGATTGGCCTTTTTAACACATAACAGAGAACTGGCAAGAACACTGTCACTGACATACATTTTTTCTCTATGGTACAAAATGGGGCTTTTGTGTAGTAATGAGAAAATCAAATAACAACACTGATGTTTAACTGACTAGTAAATAAGGGAAACATGACTGTATGACAGAATTCTATTTTAAGCATCATCTCAAATACTTTTTGGAGCATAAGTAAATAATACAAGTAATTCTGGACTTACAAAGAATTTGATTTGTACTCACTTGCTATTCTAATGTTAAAACCCATCCATGGAAAGAAAAATTGTAATCATAGAGATTACTATTATGCAATTAAAAGCATAATGTAAATAATATGAAATGCTATTCTACTCAGAGTCCTAGAAATGATTATAGGTTTCTCCCTCAATACAGTGACCATCTCAAACTGCACGATACCAACATAGTAGTCAAAGTGCATTTATTATAGCTTTTTACCAACCCATGCGACTCTGATTTAAAGTCATGCATTCTAATGTGTTTTGACAAGTAAATTGCTTGCCTTTTTTCCATGATATCCAACCATATAAATAATGCATGCATAGTAATAGTTAGAGCAATAATGTAAAAGTCAAGTAGGAAGACACATGCAGCATGTTAATAACTAAGGTGCTTTAGCCTTTGAAGAGGCAAGTCACAAGCCAAAGAAAGTCCGTGTACCTGAGGCCACATATTTTTTTCCACAATATGATTATGCTCATAACATCACTTCTTTCTTTCTCCCCCACATCTCCCAAATTTAGGGCCAGAAGACTTTTTCTAAGCAAATGACATGATTCAGGATATTGTTCTTTTATGAAATATTTGAATTTGCTTGGACTTGTTTTCTAAATAAGACAATATGGGACTGTATTCTAAATATAATAATCAAGGTAATTGTACAGGAGATAATTTTAACCTAAACCATGCTATTTTCCCAATGAGTCTACCACAGTGCCTAAGCCTTCTAGAGAGCAAATAGAGCAAAATGAAAAACAATAATTAGCTGTCTCTAACTCCTGCTGGGTAATTTTTGGTGCCCATTTCCTCTTCCTCATAGTCTCTACCTTTATCTTTAATAAAGATAACAAATCAAAAGAACAACACATGTACCAACTCCAACTTATTGTCACCGCCATTATCGCCATCATTGCCAGCACTGTTTTACTAAAGGCAAATCAAACTTGTGTAGTCACTTCAACATCTTCCCTTGCTAACCCCTGAGTTTGTGTAGTATCCCTATCCCAAAGAAAACAAATCATGTTGCGTTTGTCGAACAAACTGTAGTATCCCCACCTCCCTTATTATTTATTAATGTTTGAAGAGTAATGTATGCCCGAGACATTTGGTTCACGAAATATTCATGTGTTTCCCCATATTTCTCAGTCTCTATGCAGCTAAGCTGGCCATATGTCTCAGCAGAGTTTTGAGCAGTAGAGATGTGGGTCATTTCCAGAACATATGCAGTTAGAGGCAGTATGAAACCCTCCAGCTCTCCTTCCATTGTTACAGCATCCCCTGAAGTTATTTATTGAGATCACAGAGGCACAGTATGGAAATAATCTGAATTCTGATTCACAGTTTGGAAGGGAGTTGCCTCCAGGCACCACTGGACCTGCAGTAGATTGTATGCAAAGGAGTATCAAACTTTGATGCATCAGGTGCTGAGATATAAGGGTTTGTTTGCCAATATCCATACTTCAAAATAAGTTCATCTTAAGTGGCCCTGTGGTTTAAGTTCATTTTAGTCACGTATTCTTTTTTTTTTTTTTTAATTTTTAAAGAAGCTTTACATTACATAAATGTTGCGTCAAAAATATAGGGGATTTATACCCCACCTCCTTCCCCTCCCATATTTCCCCCATTAACAGCATCTTTCATTAGTGTGGGACATTTGTAGCCAAAGCCATCCAACCCTTGCTTTCACAAGACAGGCCAATAGTAACTACAAATTATGGTTTATTTGGAAACTTCTAAGCAATTTCATTTACAGTTTCTGATCCATATATTTATTCCTGTTACTGAAACTATCACAGTCATGATTGTGGCTTACTATATATTCTATTCTATCTAAAGTAGTTCCTCAAAACAAAACTAGTAAGAATTTATTTGAAATATGAGGAAACTGAAGCAGAAAATTTTAATGACTTAGCAAAGATCTCACATAAAGTTACAAATGAAATCATGCCCCCTGAGTCCTATTCCAATGCTCTGTCCAAAACTCCATTTATGTTTTCTATGCTTCCCAAACGATATACAACATTCCTTCTGACGTTTAGAAATATGTCTTCCATTCTTAACAAGAAAACTAAAGTAGAAAACATCAATAAATCTAGGTAATATTGGCAATGAACAAAACACTTTTACTTACTAATAATTAGAATAGATTGACCTATTAGGAAAGCAATACATTTTGATAACTTCTGTGTTTCTCAGCAAGTAAAATACCCTTTTGATAAGTATCTAACTTTGATTCTTTTTTCTTATTTTTCTAACATGGGTTATGTCTTATGAGATCCAGCTTATAAGACTACAGTTTCTATCATTTGCACAGCATGCAATGCTATATTATATTATACTAGCATAAATCTATTTACAACCTGTTATTTTTAATAACAACAAAAACATTAAGCAAATGAACTAAAATGGAATCACTATTTACAAATGCTCAATTCACATATTTTTTTGTTTGTATTTTTATTGCAATATCAGCTTGCCAGTGCTGTTTTCTAATCAGCTTTATCAGCTGGTAATTATTGGTGTTTCTTTTTTAAATTTTTGCTTCTTTTCCTGTGTTTTGTTTTTTTTTTTTTTTCC
>JAQZBX010020746.1:14518-32866 GCA_029593785.1 Cabassous unicinctus | reverse complement strand
AACAGAAAAAATAATCTGAAAGGATCGGAGAAATTGATTTTATGGAGAGAAACTATAAAACTAATATTTTTGGGAACCAGTGTAGCTCAGTGGTTGAGCACCAGCTTCCCACACACGAAGTTCCGGGTACAATCCCTTAAAAAAAGTACCTTAAAAAAAGGATTAAAAAAAAAACACCTAATATTTTTATACTAACAAAAGAAGTGCATAAATATAAGGAAACAGTTCACCAATTATGTTGTCCATGAAATCAGATAATCAAATTTCAAGGCTGTTTAAAAGGGTGTTGAATTACATTATGCTCAATTTGCAATCGCGAATGCCAAGTGAAAGGTAACTGAACTCCTACTTTAGGGTGGCTACAAAAAGACCTTCAAAGAGCTGTTTTGCTTCCTATGTGACATTACAGGCTGCAGTTTTGTATAGTTTTTATAGTGAGGGCATATCTGCACTTATGAGTCTATGCACAATTGTCTCTTTATTTGAAGATGATGCTGTCAGTATTGATTTCATCTGCATTTTGCAAATGTTGCCAGAAAGACCAAAATATTACTTACTACCAATGGTCATGTCCACGTGCATGTCTTGCCCTTTTGTTTGCTGTCCCAATTTGTACTGCGGAGTCATACTGTGATATTCAGCCTGCCAAAATGCTTTTGCTTAGGAAGAGCCACCCAATTCCTGATGGCAGCCCCTGGAATTGATCAGTCAGCTCTATTACTTCCCAGCACAACACCATCACATTATTCTATTTTTAAAATTTTTTCAGTCTACCTTTGAAGTGCTTCCTCCTAGCCAAGTCCTTGCTGTCAGTCCATTTGGCTTATGCATAAGCTTGTTTAAAAGATTGTTCTATTGAAATATCAGTGACCACCAACCCCTATGTATAGATAAAAATGAATGATTAGAGTAAAATCACAGAGCAGTAAAATTAGCAACACTATTTTAAGCCACTACTCTATAGCCTATAGGGCACAGTCACTTTGCTGCCCAGTCAATAACGTTTATTGGGAAGACATTTTGTATAATGTATGATGTCTTATCTACTCCTATAGCCCCGGGTTGTAAACTAATTACTCCTATAATATATTTTCAATTCTTATGCTTCTTAGAAATTCAGAAAAATGTGGAAATGCAAGAGAATTCGCAACATGAGACCAACCAATAAAGACCATTTAGGAAATTGGGCATCTACTTTTTGCTATGCACTGTGCTAGGCTTTGTGCAAAAAGAGTCAAATAAGACATATTCCCTTCCCTTATCAAGCTCACAGCTGGGTAGGGAACGAGTCGTGTACACAGTGCAATGAGGGCAACAATAGAAGAATGTCCAAGGTACAGAACGTAGTATGGAGGAAGTGATTAATTAACTCTGGATTTAGGGAGGAGTGAGGGGTGTCGGGGAAGGCTTCCAAGAGACTTTTTAAAGATCAACTATGAGTCCATCAGGCAGAAAAGAAGGGAGGATATTCCAAGAAGAGAGAACAAATGACACGAAAGCACAGAGGAGTCAAGCAGTATGGTGTGTTTGGGGGAATTCCAAATAGTCCAGCATTGCTGAACCCAGGTTGCTGGGGGTGGGGGGTTGGGGGGGCGGGGGGAATGAAAGGAGATCAAATATCACATAGATGTAGATTGTGCTTGTGAGGTGTGGAGTGGCACAACCTAAACAAACACATTGCGCTGACTCAGGCACAGAGAAGGATATCTAGATATACTTACTTACTTATATCTATATATTCACTGATGGCTGTGAAGACAAGATTAGTTTATACAATCACAAGGGTTTTTCAGTTCCTCTATACCCATATAGAAAATATAAAAGGCAGCAACTGTATACAATTGTTAAGATAAAATACGTCTTTTTCTTTATAGGCCCTTTTCCATTTCAGTGATTCTGCATTTTAAGTGCTGAATGTTGACACACAATAAAAATTTCCCTTGTTACCCACAGAAGTGTAATCAAGAGCCAGTTTATTTATGAAAAGAACTGATTGTTCTTTCCTGATGGACATTAGCCATGTTTCTCTTTAGTGGGGACAGTTCTTTGTTACTGTACAGAATTGCCCATCTTGTAGTTTTCTTTTGAGTGTTAAATGAAGGATTCTAAGTTGTTTTGTTTAGTACCTGAAAAAAATATGCCCCCAATAAATAGTTATTGACTGGCCAAGTCTATCAGACATTAGATACATCTAAAGCACATGATTTAGGGAATGTGCAGTTTTATGAATTTAGTATTAACTCTGCTGAGTCTGTCACATTTGATCAATTCTTTGTTTACAAATGACTGCAACCAGTTAACACTTATTTGTATGAATTTAACATGTTTTTCATTTAGCTCTTTTAAAATATTATAAGGCTAACTGCTGGTATAGTTAATAGTAATTACATGGAAGCATAGTCCCTTTGAAGATCACAGTGTTTGGCATATAATAGGTGGTACTCAATAAACATTTGTTGAGTCAAAGAATGAGTCTGATAAAGACCTCTGATCCATAAGCCACTAAACCTCTTTATTCTCACTTTTGACCTTATAGAGAAATGATGTCCAAAGAGATATAATGTAAGCCACATATGTAGTTTTATATTTTTCAGTAGCCACCTTTGGAAAAGTAAAAAGAAACAGTTGGAATCAATACAGTCTATTTATCCAAAATATTAACATTTCAATAAGTGATAAATATAAAGCTTATTAATGAAATATTTTACATTTTTTTCCCCTAAGATTTAAAAAATCTTATACACATATATTTAGAAGATTTATTTCCCCCCGCCCTCTCATTGTTTTCTCATTGTTTGCATTTGCTTTGTCCGATTGTTGTGTTCTGGTCTTCTCTTTCTAGGAGGCACCAGGAACCGAACCTTGGGACTTCCCATGTGATAGGCAGGAGCTCAGTTGCCTGAGCCACATCTGCTTCCCTGGTATATATTTTATACTTACAGCATATCTTAATTCAGATGCTAAAGTTTCATCAGAAATACTTGCTCTGCATTTCAGTTGCAGAAAATTTACAGTTGGAAAGATAGATTCATATACCCAAGATCTTTTCAAACATACTTTGAAATTTTCCAATAAAGGAATCAAATAAACATTATAAATAAAACTTCAGTTTCTCACTTACACTGGTGACTTATCAAGTGCTCAGTGTGGCTAGTGTCTATTGAATTGGACAGTGCAGATCTAGAGAGTTCTGCTCCATAGAGCTGATGGTGAGCAATGCTCTTTTAGTACATTTCAGTATTTCTTTTATTTTCTCAGTACTTAAATTTTCTTCTGAAACTTTTCTTACCCTAATGCTTTAAGTTAGAAGCCTCTAAATTGAACATGCCACATTTGGTTATTAACTCTAAATGCAGTTATTCAAAGCTTGAAAATATACTTGTTTTCATTTCTTCATAGTCACAGGCACAAGAAACTGTGTGACACAAAAAAATTTTGTTCATGAGCATTCTCATTGTTAAGGACTGTGCCTCAACAGTTTTGATTCAATCATAATACTACCTCAAGTCATTTTTAGAGGAGGAGAGCTCACATTTGGGTAAGAACTCAATACCTTAAAAAAAACACATTTTTAAACCTCCGTAAAACACATTTTCATTTATGTTTCATTATACACTAAGCCTAAAACTGTGGGTATGAAAAGGATTATTTGGATACATAGAGTTGTTTCTAGTATATTTTGTTAGCCAGAATTACGGATTTGCTTTTTTAGTAATGACTCCCTTTGAATATAGTTCCATTGTTATAGAACATTTGTTATTCTAAGTTGCCTTCTTGCAGGTTGATTTTAAAAATAAGTGTCCCTTACTGTTATTACTTAATATTCAGTAAGTTTCAAGATGTGAGGCACAGTATAGCTAATACACTAAGGGATTTGCCCAAGATTTCTAATTGACACTCTAAAGTCTGTAGAAGCTACTGTGCTAGAATCCTGGGCTCTTCTTCAAGCTCTGTCTCTAATTAGTCATTACACTTAACAGGGGTGAACCTGTGGGTCTTGTGCCTGGTGCAAGATTGAACAGTACCACATGTTCCAGCTGTCTTCTGTATCCTATTAAACTGGTACATCTGTGATATTGAATAAGTCAACCGAGTGGAATTTTCTAAAATAGAAATAAATATACCTCTCAGAGTCACCACAAGGATATAGGATAGTATCGGAGTGTGCTTTGAAAAGCAAAATCCAAGCTACTAGTTGAAGGAATGATTCCTATTCCAGTAGGGCTGAATGGAATAGTTCCTAGGTCAAGAGAGGGGACTATTGTTACATAAGATTCTCTTGTGTGGCTGCAGCAGTCAGTGGTGCAGCTGACACTGCATTAGCAGCCCCTCTGGGCAGCCTGTCTCTAGATGATCAGAGCTATTGAAGTACAAGCTTCTGCCCTGGCAGCTTTAATACATCTTGGTGATTCAGGATCTTCGCAGAGGGACTGTAAAAGCTTGACATTCCCAGTTGCACACCATAATTCAGGATGCAGCCTCGCAGTTCCAAAGCCTGCAATCATTTGAGGAGCCAGATGAACAGCAAAGGGATCTTGTGATTTTTATTTGCTTTGTGAAATTGGGAAGAGTTCACAAGATAAAATACGAAAGAAATAAATATGTAGATGGTATTCTCGAAGTGACTATAAAGGGGGTGAAAACCTTTTTTCCTCAGAAAAAAAAAATTTTATTTGCTATTTTTAGGACTTTTGGAACATATTTTAAGGGTCAAGTGTTAACTTCTCAGAAACAACCTTTAATGAATCAGGATAAAAACCATCTGGTGCAGGGATTCTTCTGTTTCAAATGGATGAACTTCAGGGGAGAGGAAGATTTCCCCATCATCTTAAGACTCCCATTATAAGTAAAAAATTGGCTCCATCTCATATCTATGACCCCCTCCATCTGCTCACCCATGAAAACTTAAAAAGAAATATTGGAAAGAAGAGGAATAGATGGTAAGGTTTCTGTCCTGAGGGAAAGAATGTGCAAAAATGTAAGCTCTCAAATAAGACAGAAGGGAATATCAAAGGGATAATGGCCCCAGACAGTGCACCAGTTACCTGCATATCTTCAGGGTGTAATGAACTGTAGGGGTGGAAGCGTGAGGAAGCCACTTGGAGGAGGTAGGTAGGGCCAAAAACAGCCAGTTCTCTCTCCCTAATCAAGCTTGCCTAAATGACACTTCCTTGTGTCCCAGGAAGTGACGACCGGCCTGTGTAGACGTGACTCCCGGGTCTCTCCCTTCTGGAGTGCTGGCGGGCGCGCGCAGACCTCTCCCGTGTGTTCTTTTCCCAAGGAGGTCGCGCTGGCCGGGCCGCCTCGGGAGCGACCTGGCCTAAGCCCCCTCCCTAAGGGTTCTCGAGTAGGGCCCCCGAGGCTGCTGGCCCAGCCCACAGGGTGACCCTCAACCCAACGGGTTCCTGAAGAAGGGGGATGAGATAAGGCTCAGAGGAGGCCAGAAATGGAGTAAGCTTGGGAACCGGGGTGGGAGAAAATTTAAGAATGGGAAAAGTCCCGAGATAGGAGACTGGAGCTGTAGGCTCCAGTGTAGGGTCATACCCAATTCTTCCCCAACGAAACGGACACACACACACACACAAACAAAAAAACCCACTTATTTGTGTCAGTTCCCTCTTACTTCAGCCCCGCAAAAAACCAAACAAGAATAAAAATTAAAGCCAAAGGCTCTGAGACGTCCGTAATCTCCGCGGGTGGGACGAGAAACAAAAATAAACGCAGGGACAGGGGGGCAGGGGAGCGCGGGAGGAGGAGGAGGTGGCAGCCCCACAGCCCTAATGAGGGAATGAATGGAGCTGGCCCTCGGCTGGCGCCCGCCCACCCGGCGGCGGCCGCCAAGTGCCTCGGGGCGCTGCGTGCCGCGCCCGCCGCTCCGCGCGCAGCCGGCTTGGGCCGCTCGGGCCGCTCGTCCTGACTGAGGCGCGGCGGCGACGGTGAGCGCGCGGGCAGAGCCGTGGATGCGGCTCAGGCGGGAGGCGCCGCACACCTGAGGCGGGGCGCGGGGCGCGGCGCGGACGGCGCTGTTAGGGCCGCGGCTCCGGGAAGAGCCAGGCAGTGATTTGAGGCGCCGAGTTCACCTTCAGCCTTGGCCGGGCGAGCCTAGCGGGGCCCGGACGCCACCCCGCGGGCTCCCCTTCCCCGCCTCCCACCCCTCGGCGCCACATCCTGCCGGCCTCGCCTCCCGGCCCGCGCCCGGCACCCGCCAGCGTCCGGCGCCCTCCCTCGCTCCTGCCCGTGTTCGCCGGCGGCGCCGCCGCGGGAAGCGGCTCCCCCTCCCCTTCCTCCGCGTCCTCTTCCCCCTCTCCCCCGCCGCTTGTTGCACCGCCCCGCGGCCTGCGGGAGCCGCTAGCCCCGGCCCGGCACCGGCCTTACGCTCGCGTCTGCACCCCCTTCCTCCTGCCCCCGGAGCCCGCATCTCTGCCCGGCAGTCGAGACCGGGGTCCGACCCCTCCGCCCGCACAAAATGTCGGCCCGGACGCCATTGCCGACCGTGAACGAGCGGGACACGGAGAATGTGAGTACCCGAAACCTCCTCCGGGAGCCGCTCGGCCGAGATTCCCCCGCCCCGCGCTTCATCCTCCGCTTGGGCCGTCCCCCGCCCCCCCAGCGCGGCCACCCGCGAAAGGGTCTCCACCTGGAGCCCGCCGTATCCCTCAGCCACTGCTCTGCCCCCACTCTTCATCCTAACCCCGTTTCCCTTCTTTCCCCGCCGGGGTGAGGGTGGGGGGACAGTAAGTGGCGCCCTCTCCTTGGGAGGCAGTCCTCCGAGAGAGGTTTGCGTGATGGGAGGGCAGAGAGGCAGAGGGAGGCGGCAGAGTGGGCATCCAAGATCGCTTTATTTCTACCTCTGCATTCTGTCTCCCTACCCGAATGTTTGCTTTACGGTAACAGACGAGTCAGCTGGCTGCCTCTTCCACCCTTTTCTGGATCTTTCAGTCCTTTGCACCCCCCTTTCCCCCGCATTGCCCCATGACTTTGCTTTTTGTAACATTGTGTCCACGTTTTGGGTCGTGGGCAACTGAGGTGAAAGGTCGGGCAGGGTAGAGACGGGAGTGGAAGTAGATGTGTTTGTGTCTGTGTATGAGTTCATCCTGCTTGGTGCACTTCGGTAGAGATGAGTAGAAGAATTTCAAGAACAGATTCTATGGCCCTGGGGTCACAGCAAATGTTTAAAAGCCATATGAAACGGACGGCTTTTTGTTATCTTTCTCCAGTCAGTGGTGATAATTCTGGGCAGGTTTTACTTTATCTCTCCTCCTTGGAGTGTCACAAGGTGCATTTCTTTGAAGGAAGGATTTTCTGTGTCTTTGATCAAAGAGCCCTCAGGGTTGTTTTGTTTTTAAATCAAGATGCAGATGTCCCTGGTGTTTAAAATCCTGAAAACCAAAAGAACAAGATCAGTTGTACTTCCACCTTTTGAAAAGTACGGAGGGTGGGGGGAGGAGGAGGGAATCCTTTGTGGATAAGGTTAAAAAAAATTCTTATGACATGTAAATAGGCCATGTGCTGATTTTCTGGTCGGTTTTAAGGAACTAAAGGGGCACTAAGTTTTTTTGGTCAGCTGTCCTGAGCTCTCTGCTTGTCTAGTTAACTCATCTGCCCTCTAGCTCTTTGGTGTACCAATGCCTTCATAGGTTTGGTAAAATAAAATAATGAAGTGCTTTGGCGTTCTTAAACAAAAGGTGTGAGAGAGAAGAGATGCAGGCTCACTTTTGAAGCATTGGAGGGGAGTATAAACAGATTATTTAATCTTGGAGGGTAGAGGAATATAGAGGTTTAATGTAATTATATGAAGGGAGAAGAAATTCTAGTAGGAGACCATTGTTAGAAGACCTAGTAAGATGTTTCACAGTATGCTTTTGTCCTCTCTAGTATAGTGTATTTAAAATGGTAAAGATAGTGTAAAGTGGCTGCTATTATAAATTGTGATTTAAATCGCATCCCAACTATTGCATTAAAAAATATAATCAATGAGTAGTTTGGATTGAGAGACTGAAGATCAGAGAAAAAGAGTAAGCAAAATTGGTTAAAGTTGATTTTAAAGCCAAGTTGGTTCAGAATCTTTCCAGAGGAACTCCAAAATAATTCCTGTCATTCAGGAGTGTGAATGAAAAGCAAGGCAAATGATGACCTTGGTTTTTATTAGCAAAATACTGTGTGTGTTACCTAGGATGGGTGGGAAAATGCATTGTTTTTATTTTCTTTTGGATTTTTGAATAGCATAGCTCATTTCCATTCTTGCATTGTATGAATTAAGACCTTTATATAAACACAAGATAGCATTATAGAAATATGTGTCAAGGAAGAGTATAAAATGCAGCATTGCGTGTAGACAAAGTGGATTTTTTAATCTAAGCAATAATAGTGTTTTAAATTTGGTTGTGAGCACCTTCTGAAAATGATTTTGCTGTATAAACTCATTTGTTTTGTTTCTTAACGTGTTATTTCAAAGTCACTTTTATGGTCTTTTCTGGTATTGTACTTAAATATATCTCCATTTAGCTTACTTTAACCACATCGTAATTTTCTCCTAATTGCTATGGAAAATATCTATTAAACTACAGCTGTTAATTAATCAGTAAATATGCACTCAACTCTGAACTAAAGCTGGAAGGGATGCAGAAGAGGTATTTAAGATAAGGCCTCTGCCTCCAGGAGTTTAAATGATAAATTTAATCTCAAAAATGGTGTCCAGTAGAAGACACTAGAAGACAGTGTGTGATAGTGCTAAAGTGGTTTATAAGTGCTACAGGTGTTTATCAAAGGGACCACCAGTGATGGCTATTACATACATCACCATTTGTGTGTCTCTCCTCTAGTTGCTAGTAAATGTCATTATCCATTCTTTCCTTTTTACATTTTATGACTATTAGATAAGTCCTTTGGAACATCAAGGAGAGTAACTAAAAACATTTTATTACCTTTAGAAATTAAAATAAATAAATATGGTAATTAAAAAAAAACATCTTGGTATTTTATCATTCATTGTTAATATAAAAATTTCTTTAGTCATACATGTAACATTTTTAGATTTGGCATCCTTAGAAATACATAGTATCTACCCTTCCAAATGTCATTACTATATATTGAAGATAAATTAAAAATTCAAAAGGGGAATGTTATAGCACTGATCTCTTATATACTATTACTAGTATATAGAAGAGTGAGAAAGAATTGCTTTTCTTTGAGAACATTCTGCACGTGTGTACTTTTTCAGGGGTATTTTTTTAGATGAAGGAGTTATGTGTGCATTATTACTAGGCCTCAAATGGTTAAATATAACAGAACTACCAATGATTAACTTTTAAAGCAATAAATGCTTTGTGGTGAAGTAAAAAAAGATATGTTGCCGATAACAGACATAATTTATGCAAAATGCATTTGATTTTAGGTTGTAAAGAGTAAGTCTAGAAAAAGAATGCATATTTGAAAGATTTCTTTTTCTTCTGTTAGATTATACTTGGGTAATTCCAGCATGGATATAGATGATATGTTACCATTATTCTTATGTGCTTTTAAAGGAAGCAAAGAAAAAAATGTTTTTTAGTGTTTTGGAGAAACTGTGATTACACTAATTTTGTGGATCAAAAATACCCAGGCTAGCTTTCTGTGATGAAATCTTGGTCAATATGAAGTGAACTGATTTGGCTGCTTGGATGTTTAAAAATTGAATTTTGTTAAATTTATTTTAAAGCTATTAAGAGAAATCTTGATGGTGATTCTTTTGATACATTTAAAACTCACTGTGATGACTGTAATAAGCACTTACCATAACTGAGGTGGCCATCTGTAGTTTGTCCTATGGAGACCATTGTTAATGTGAAAAGGCAGAAAGGAAGCATGCCTTTGCTACTATACTACCCTTGGGTTTACTCTGTACCCTGTGCACACCTCTTACATCCCAGAACCTGTCACATTGCATATAATTGCTGACTGACTTTGTCTTCTCGCCAGACTGAGTTCTGAGGGCCAGTCCTCCTTCTATCGCCAGTGTCTCTAGAATAGTATATAAGAAATCAGTGTTGTTATATTCCCCTTTTGAATTTTTTCATTTATCTTCAAAATATATTAGTGACATTGGAAGGAGTAGCTATTACATTTTGTAAGCTAAGCAACTGAAATCTTCAGAAGGAAAGTTAAGTGACCTGCTGAAGTTTATAAATGAATTTCTGACATCTGTTGCTGTACTCAATGCTGCTGCTTCTTAGAGGCAGTTTTTTGTTTACTTTGTTTGTGTCATAGAGATTTTAAAAGAACATATAAAATGATGTACAGTTCTTTATTAGAGGAAGAACAGGCCAATGTTGCCGTCTGCTGTAGCTGAACACTTGAGTATCTAGTTTTTGTCAGTGGTCTCCAAAGTGGATGTGCAGGACAATCGGACAATCCATTGGTTAGAAAAGAATATCTTTAGGTTCTATCACTTCTGCTCTGACACATATGCTATTATTTAATCATCATTTTTTAAAGCTCAGGTTGTTTATATTTAGCCACATGATTATTTATTTTTATTTTTTTCCAACCATTTCTTGCATCTCAGAGTTTCCTTTGGTGGTTATTTTCCCTTTCACAGATTCTTTTGGTGAAGGGTTGACAGTCTAAAACTTGTTTGGAAAATCTGAAAATATCTTAATTTTGCCTTAATTCTTGAAAGATAGACTCATCCTGTAATTTTAGGATGGTAGTTTTTTCTTTCACTGCTCAGAAGATAATATTCCATTGTTGACTGATTTTCATTGTTTCTCTTCAGAGGTAATCTGTTAGTTGGTAGGTGATCTTTTCTGTCTCTTCAAGATTGTCTCTTTTTCTTTGGTGTCTGCAGTTTCACTATAATGCATTTGTGTGTATTTCTTTTTATCCTGCTTGCTTCCTGTGTCTGTGGATTTATATTTTCTTCCAATTCTGGACACTTATCAGCCACTCTCTTTGCATATTGCATTGCTTCTGGCCTCCCTACTGTTTCTTTTGGGACACCAATTAGATTATGTTTTAGACCCTAACTTTCTTCATATACCCTAACTTCATTTTTCCCCCATATTTCATTGTCTTTCTGTAACTACAAGCTGTGTAATATTTTTAGGTCTATCTTCTGTGGATTCATATCCTTCATCAATTCTGGAAACTTACCAACCATTATCTCTTTGAATATTGCCTTATCTCTGTTCTCTTGTTTCTTTCTGGTACTTTGATTAGATATGTTAGACTTTCTCATTCCATCTTCCATAAGCCTTAACTTCTCATTTTTTTCTCCTTTTTAAAATTATTTCTTTCTTCTACAATCTGTACTATCTCTGTACTACAATCTGTAGTATAATCTGTACTACAATTACTGTATGTAATTTGTTTAGATCTGCCTTCCAGTTTGCTCTCTTCAACTGTATTTAAGTTGCTCTTAACCCATCTGTTGAATTTTTAATTTCATCAGCCTAGTTTTAAAAGTCTAAAGTTTTTGCTCAAACCAGCCTGGTTGTTTTCATGGTCTCTTAATCCTTGCTTATTTTTGTGATTTCGTTCTTAATTCTTTAAACACTTAATTTACAGTTATTTACATTCTATTTCTGGTAATAACATTATCTGAAGGCACTGGGGGTTTAAATTTATTGATTTTGTTTGATTCTTATTCACTATGGATTGTTTCTTTTTGTTTTCTGGTTCTTTGATGATGAGCTCATATTTACCCAATTTTTATTTGTGTGAAACCTGGGGTCTAAATTGAGGATGATTTACTCCAGAAAGGATTTGTGTTTGCCCCTGCTAGGAACCCCTACTGACCTGGGACACTTTAGTCTCCTTTAGGGATCCTAGTTCAATAAAGGAGTTGTAGGTGTTTAGTTTTCCCACCTTGTTGTGGGTCCAAGGCTTGGTATTTGACTCCAGCTTAACCCTGGCTTTTGTGGAAGCTTTCAACTGATGTTTCAGTTTATTCCCTTTTTGTTTTGTTTTGACTTTGAATGTTTGGGTTCAGCAATGTTTTTAAAAAAAAATTGTTTTATCCTGGAGGACCTTTTACAATATCTTGCCCACTCTATTGCAGAAAGCCTGGAATAAGCTTTTTGAAAATGGGTGTTTGAAAATGTTTCCATTGTTATGTGATCTTATTAACCTAGGTTGTGTCATTTCTAAAATTCTCATATCTGCACTCTTAAAAATATGCACATTTCTAACCTGTTTATAATTCTTCAGATAAAAAAATCTTAGTAGATTTTTGAAACTGTTTATTCTGATTATTAAAATGATTAGTTTTTAAGGACAGCTTATTGTCTTCAGAGAAGGTGAAAATTTAGTAACTGAACTTTCACAAAAATTTTCACATAATTGGTGGGTGGATTGAAATATGAGCATCATAATGAAATAAGTGCAGCCAATGATGCACTACTTTCATGTGTGTGAGATGCTTTATTTAGCTATGACGGTTAAGATCCAGTTTCAATGTAAATTGAATTTATAATCAGTTCTCAAATCTCTGTATCACAAATTAAGCCAAAAACATTAAAAACCAAGAAATATATTCATTTATTTTGCATAATATTAGAAACTTTTTTCTTATCACTGAAAAGTTTGTACTGACTTTTTATTTATCACTGAAAAATTTAGTTATTTCCAAAAATTTTTCTTTTAACATATTTTAATGAGCATAATCTATTAGTAACATAATACATATACAATTTATAAGTTACTATTCCTGTGAGTGTTCATTTGTAAAAATTACAAAGACAGGGGTACTTGATCTAAAGTTTGGAGACCATTCTATGTCATAGGACTGAGTATTATTTTTCTGATTGCCCTGTGTATAAGCATCCTCTTCCTAACTAAATTGAAAATACTTTGAGGCCAGGGACTACTTCCAACATCAGTTTTATATATCATATGATTTGGCACTCAACTATTTAATGAATCAAAGTTTTAAAAAGTTCATTTATTCTTAAATACAGTGTGTTTATGAACCACCTGGGAAGATTGTTTCAAATGCACACTCCCTAATTCCTGCACCTTCCCACCCCGTATTCCTACTCACTTTCTTTCGGGTAGGGTCCAGGAATCTGTTTCCACAAACCCCTAGATAATTCTGATGCAGGTATCCACTGACTGAGCATTGAAAAACATTGATTTGTGTGATGGTGATAATTACTCTGTAATCAATCTCATTTTTAGATTAAAATGGAAAGAATTATAGTTGATGGTAGTAGTATAGAAAATGGGATAGAAAAAATGATGAATCAGTCTTCTTGATGGGTGATGATAGCAGTAAAAAATACCAGGGAATTGTCTGGCTTGGAAGTAATAAGATACATGTGCGTGGTACTTGAAAGTGTAAGGTAGAAGAAGGGGGTAACAAAAGAAATTCCATGTTCTTCCTCTTCCCCCAGCTTTTTATGGTTAACTATGATAGGAGGGGGCTGGCCACAAAAAAGTTCACTATATGGTGCCTTCAATTGTAGGCTGAGTCTTTCTTCCAAGAAAGTATTATTCAAAACTGTTTTGACCACTGTTCAGGTAATAAACAAATTACAAGCTGAGAAACAGTGCATAGTTTTGGTGAATTACCTGTAAAGGATTTGATGACAAATTTATTTTAAATCATTAAAGCATGGCTACTTTTACTTGGGATCAACAGTACTGCTTTCACAATTTTGAAAAGAGGATTTGCTCTTATTTCTTTTCTATTCCCTTCATCATAATTGAAGACAGTAGGCTTACAAAGGCAGATGAAACCTGTTCCCTGCTCTGGAGGGACTCAGAGCCCGAGGAGGAATATAGGCAGAGAGATGAATGTAGTAAAAGTTACAGCCCCTTGTCATCAGAGTGATCAGAACAGAGAATAATGAAAGGAAGGGAAAGCCAGTGGGAGTGCTCAAGAAAGGTTCATAGCCTTTGAACTAAGTTTTGAAAGATAAGTACTCCTTTGCTAAGTGGCTCGTGGAAAGTCGAGTTGATGGGAAGAGCAGGATATTGGGCTGAAGGAGTCTTATGCACAGAGACCCTGAGTGTGAAGTTGTGCAGGAGACCAGGGGAAGGGGGGCAGCATTTAGTGAGAGACAAGGGTAGGAGAGTAGGCAGGGCATTGCACACTTTAGCAAGAACTGGTCCTGTAGGTCATGGTAGTAGCCCTTGAAGAAGAGGGACAACTTGATTGGATTTGCAGTCTCTCTGTGTGTGCATGCTTTAGAAACACTCCAGTTTTAAAAATTGGTGGGTTGCTTTCCCGTGGTTCATGAAAGAGCTTTTAATATAGTGTTTATAAAACCTTTTTTTTTTTTTTTTGGTATATTGGGAGAAGGGTTTTGTAAAGGAGGAGATGTCAGTGCCAGTTAGTAAGGAAAAGATTCACTTTTTATAATGTAATTCCATACACATATGACTGTGGTAATTAGCAGTAAGTTTAAAGAAGCCCATAATAGCCATAAAAATCACATAGTAGACTAGAAAATAGAGCCTCCCTAGACATCGGGAAGCACATATAAAGGGGATAGGAGAAGGATTTAGCAAATGCTAGGATTGGTAATTCATTATCTTTTAATGATGTTATGTCTTTGTGATTTAATCATTGGTGACTGCAGTTGATTTTGGGGGAGGTTATTTAGCTGTTGCTTTATTCTAATTTAGATTTATATTTCTATCACTGTCTCTTAAATTCAGTTATTTGTAAATGAGTATTAATACTATTTATTTATTTTTAAAGATTTATTTTATTTTTTTTCTCCCCCACCCCTCGTTGTTTTGCGCTTGCTTGTCTTCTCTCTGTGTGTTCTTTTGTGTCTGCTTGTCCTCTCTTTAGGCGGCACTGGGAACTGATCCTGGGACCTTCCGGAGTGGAAGAGAGGTGCTCAATCTCTTGCACCACCTCAGCTCCCTGGTCTGCTGCATCTCGTCTGTCCTTTTGTCTCTTTTTGTTGCGTCATCTTGCTGCCCCAGCTCTCTTGTGTGGGCCAGCTCGTCGCGCAGGCCAGCTTACCTTTCACCAGGAGGCCCTGGGAATCGAACCCTGGACCTCCCATGTGGTAGACGGCAGCCCAATTGCTTGAGCCACATCCATTTCCCCTTATTAACTCTATTTAAAGAAAGTCTCTAACCTGTTCCTACTAATGTAAAGAGCCCAGGGATAGAAATTAGAAAGTCATGGAGCTAATGAGTCACTAGCTAGTGGTCACTTAACCTTTCTTCCTTATAGCACTTAGTACCTCTCATTTTGGTACTTACCTATAAACTGTCTTGCATACTTTTCTGTACAGAAATTATTTATTGATTGAATAGTACTATTAAATCATTCCTTGATCCTTCTTGTCACTATAGTTTCTTTTTGTTTACTCCTTAAATAACATATGCTAGAGAGAGAACAAATTTTGTATCACCTATTTAAACTTGAGGACCTGGCTTTCTAGTGAAGTCTACCAGTGTTCACAGGACATGCTAGAGAAGAAAGCCTTTAGAGACGGTGGTTGGTACCAGCTTGGTTGATCACTTCCACCTATCCTTTCTACCTTCTCCTCTCAAGGAGGAGAGAAAAAAATAAGGGAAGGGAAGAATATGTCAGAGAGACTGCCCCAGTTCTGCCAGAACTGAATATTTATCACTGCCAGTTGTACCTTGTATGTGCTTTGCTGCAGTACTTTCAGACTGTATTGTAATTTTCTTAAGCCTGCCCCACATAGAATGCTGCAAACTCCTTGAGACCAAGATCCCTGTTACTGATTCCTATATCAATCTGGCAATAGTGTCTGGCATATTGGCTTTAAAAAGTTTTCAGAATTTTTGCTGTGCCAGATTAAAAAGAGAGAGAATATGGCAGTTAAATGCATTCCTCCTGTTAAAGTCTTCTAGCCCAGTTCTGTGAACATAGTAACTACTTCAGTGAATGTTTAGTAAATATCTACAGTTAAGATTCAGTCACTCTGTGGATAATATCCAAGTACTTTAAGGATCTGAGTGGTGCTATATAGATGCAACAATACAGGTGCTTTTTAATTCTGGTCATTTCTTACGAATTTCTCAAAGTGTTTTGGAGAACAGTTTCTCATGATTTTTGTGTTTATAAGTTGAAATCGTCCACTAAAATTTCAACATACTTTAAAAAAAATTATTCAGAAATCATATTGACATTTAAGTTGATATGATTATTAGGTTATATTGGGGAATAATTAATGGATGTTTTAGATTTGCTAAGTTTAACTGAAGGTCTTAGAATAAAGCTTTGACTAACTAGAGTGTTGAATTAAATCAAACCTAATGATTTAAAGAACAAACGTCCATAGTAATGTAAGGCTTTGTACTTGTGGGAGTGAAAGGGCTATGAAGTTTCTAAAAAAAATTTAAAAACCATCTTTTTAGATATAATTTAAGAGATGTTTTCTTTTATCCCCTGGGGATTCGGTTGCTTTAGCTCCTAATGTCTTCTGGCAAGCAAGAGTGAAAGCCCTCCTAGAGGAGTTGTTTTGAGGTAGAGGGGAGTGTCTCAGGAGTATCTAGAATTAAAATATAAGGCCCAGCCGCTCCCTGTCCATCTCCTAGGCTGTGTTTGCATGGGGAAAAAGGGGTAATAGCTCTCTGTTTTAATTGGACTCTGGACCAACAGTTCTCAAACTCAGTACTTTCTGTTTATAACACATATTTTGTAGCTTGCCCTTTTTAATTGAGAAAATAAATTTAAAATAATATAACCAACACAGAATTAAAATAATGCACATATATGCATATGTATTTATATATCATTTTACAAATATTGGTATGTATTGTGAAAAATTTGATTTTTACCCACAATAAAAAAAAATTAAAAAAAAAAAGAATTAAAATAGACATCATATTCAGCTTCTGAATAAAGGAGACAAAGGAAAATAATTTTACTGAGGAGAGAAATATTTCAAAATGTAAATTTTTGAGCATGACACATCAGAACTTGCAATGACTTAGATGCCTACACCTATATATAGAACAGATTTACACAGTAGCTGCCAGTGCAGACTTACACAGTGTACTGTACTGGTGACACCATTTCCACCAGCATTGTTGCCACCAGTGATGGATTTTCTGAATGAGGAACAAATCTTCATAAAGTTCCTAACACAAAACAAAGAAAGAAGTCGTCTTCCCTTGATTAACATGGTATAAGCATTCCAGGAAAATTCAAGATATGTTAAAACAGTAAAATAATGGTTTGTGTTTACTTTATTTATAGAATTGAAGTAAAATATAGGGTCAGATAATTAGGAACTTTTTTTTCTCACATAAATATTCTGTGGAATATTTAAAAAGTCATGTGGGACATAGGACAGTTCTTTATTGTGAAAACTGTTGAGTGCATTGCAGGCTGCCTGACCTCTCAGCCCCCTACTCACTAAATGCTAGTAGTCCCTTCAATCTTTGGGTTAACCAGAAACGCCCCACAAAAAAGTGCCCTCTAGGGTGTGACACCACCCCTATTGAGAATAACTGAAAAAAATGAATGAAATGTGAAATGATGTAAGTAAACCTCTAGGACCACTTCTTCAAGTATTAATTCATTCAGACCTAATGTTTAAACCCTAATGCTAGTTTATACATTTATAATATTTCATGTTTCCTGTTAAAGGAAAATATTTTTACAGTAAAAATAAATAAAACACCTTGTTGAGGTGGTGCCAGTTGAAAGTAGCTCCCACATAAACTATTAGATAAAGGTTGGGAGGAATAAATATGTGAGTTTCAAGGGCTTGTTACCAAGCAATTGAAGGTTCTTTCTCCCCAATGCACTCTAAAGACCAATTTCTGAGATACCAGGATTTCAAAGAGAGAAAGAGTTTGTTTGCTCAAGCAAAGGGGCTCAAAACTGCCTCCTGGATCTGCAGAAATTCTAATACTTTATAACATCAGGATTCTGTTGAGTGATTGGGGTGGAGCATGCACAGGTTTCTTCATTAATAAACATTAAAGGAGCTGAACAGGATGGGGACTAGGCACCAAAACAGAGTGAGTCACATGGTCCTGGGATAGGAGAGTACAGAACTGGCCAGTTACCAAGGTTTTTTTCATATGGATATTAACAAAGGAGGGTGGCCACCATCACAATAGCAAGCATACAGGGGTGATCCTGGTTTTAGTATAACCATAAATAAGGATGAGGTCAGTCCAGAATTACCATCACAATAGTATGCTCACAGGAAGTCTAGAGTAACCATCAACAGGGGTGAGACCTGTTTAGAATGATCATCACAACAGCAGGTCTAGGCCAAGTCCAGCCAGTTTCAGCAATTTCAAATATTAATCCTTGGCTATTTTATAATATAAAGGCATCTATACAATGATTTTGTAATTATTATTACTTGTTAATTCTTTTTTTTTTTTTTAAAGATTTATTTATTTTATTTTATTTAT
>JAQZBX010020746.1:0-14418 GCA_029593785.1 Cabassous unicinctus | reverse complement strand
AGGATGCTTGTATTTTGTCTGAGAAAGCTAAGTGGAAGCTAAGTAGGCAGCTTGGAGAACAGGGAATCCGAGCAGAGTGCACAGGAGGATAGTTGTTTAGTAATATCCATTTCCTCAATGGAATTGGACATACCTGTGGTATTGTATGATGTTTTGTAGACGAGATACCCCTTAGGTTTAATCCCAGCTCAGCCATTTACAAGGTACTTTATATTGGGCATGTTTCCTTATCTGTAAACTAAGGATAATACTTACCCGGTTGGATGGCTGTCAAGTTTAAATTATTAGTTGTATGGAGCATACTTTGCAATAGTAGGTGTTCATTAATGGTACCAAAGAAACAAGGACTCAAAACCAAGGTGATGAAAAAAGTGACATTCTTCCCCCGCCCCGCGATGAAACAACTAAATTCATGCTTTTGGGCATCTCTTTTCCCCATGTTTACCATTTACTTCATGTTAATGCATGTTTTTTCTTTAAACTGAGTAAAAATATGCTTGTTTACTGCTTTAAACATGCTAATGGGATCTCTTTTTTGATACTGCACTGATTTTACTGAACCCAGATGTAAAGACAAGTCTTAAGCCGGGCATTTACAGATGGAGGTTATTTTGATAATGTCAGGCATGTCAATGGTATATAATGTTCTTCTATTGTTATCTTTTCTGAATCATAGTGATTGTGTTTTTGCCCTTTAGAAATTATAGACAATGTTTTGATGAACAAGATTTTGGTGGAATTATAAAAAGTTCTTCTTTTTATAATTCTATATTTGTCTTCCTTCTCTTTAGGGAGAGACAGTTTTCTTCATCTTTCTAAAAATAATGCTTGATAGGTATTTTATTTTTTCTTAAATTCAGAGGAATTAATTGCACCTTAGTCAAGTTTACATAATAGTGACTTAAATTAGACAGTCATATGTTCAACTCCCTTTTTAAAGTAAGAAAATTGCAATTTTACCAATGTTATTGTATCAGAGTTTGAACAGGGATGCAGAACCCTACGAGTTATATGGAATAAGGCTTTTAATATAGGGTTTACATTTACACAATCGTGGGAACTGGTTACACATTCTGAGTTTAAGTTGCTGTTTCTAAGTCTGGTGTCAAGAGGCTGAAATCAGCAGGGTCAGCAGTCAGGAAGGAAAGATGGATGTGAAGTGGGGGAGAACCAGTCTAAATTGGAACCTGTGAGGACAGACTAGAACTTGTACCCACCTTTTTCTTACTCTAGTCTCTGAGATGTGGGTGACCTGCTGTATAAACTGGTGCCCTTTATCATAGAGCTGCACATGCAACTGAAGCAGAATTTGGAGCAAATGAAGCAGGTGATCCAGTGGAAGCTGAAGGAGCTGTGAAGCCTGGCTGCTGCCCTATGCCCACAAGACATGCCAGCACATCAGCTGTGTCAGGCTGGAGCTGCAACTGTGTCTGCCCTGCACTGACCTTCAGAGCATATAAATGTTTCATTTCTGCATTCTAAATCTTGTACATATTTCTCTTGTGGCCAATGGTAATTAACATATGATCATAGAGGGGAGGGAAAGGAAACATAGCTTCAGCTAAGTTAATATACAGGAAGCATCACAGTCCATTTCTTGTCAACCTGGCTATCCCTTTTAAGTGTGAAATGTGACCATACTTCTCTTAACCATACTTACCTTCCATATAAACATAATAGCAAAATTATGCTTTTGCCTAATGTGATGCAATATTCCAGTTATACCAAAAACATACTAACTCTGTCTTTCAAAAGAAGTTGTAAAGTACCTTTATCCATCTTTGAATGATGTTCGTTTTTCTTCTAAGTCACGCTTCTCCTTTTATTCCCTATAAGTTGACTATTAACATGAAAAGTTAGCTAATATTATTGTAATGTTCTAAAAAGAAGGAAAAGAATTGGTTCAGATATACACAAATATATTCATACCAAAATAAGGAAGAAATACTCATAACTGTTTCAGACCTTGTTTCTGCAACTGGTCATGTGGTCAGAGAAGGTTATTTATAACTACCTTCTTCCACTCCTAATTCCATGTTCCCTTTATCCTTCAGCAAACATTTGAGCTAATGGTAGTTCCTTGCCTGGTTAGGTAACCCAAACCTTCATTCCTGAAGTCTTGCCTGTATTGGGTTTTTGTAATTTTCCAATGACTTATGTCAAGACATGGGATAATATGAGGTGCCCCAGACGATCTCCTGCATTTTAGACATATTCCTCCTTACAGCCATTGTGTAGTAGCAACCTAGTTTCCACTGATAGTCAAGATCAGTCACTCTAGTCAGTATGCTAACCACCTTCTTTGCCTGTTGATTCACGGCTATGAGGACCCAAAAGTGGCCAGGTGGCAATCTCACCTTCCCTTTTAATGGACCATTGCTGTGTCACATGGTGGAAGTTTTCCTACCTGTAGGCACTAAGACTTCTAGACCAGCAGAACCTAAAGTTGAGGGGACTGTAAACAAAAATTTCACTAGTGGATCACTAATGGTGAGAGGAGCCACTCCCATTCTATTCCTTGATTTCTGGACCTGTGAGTCCTGGCCATGGGAGAAATAGAACCATACATTAGCCATTGATTTAGAGTACATATTGTGTCCTGGAAGAGGCTGCCCCAGCTCTGCAAGGTGTTGTCACCCAGCTGGTATCATAACTGAATCTTAAAAAGGCCATTCCACAGTTTTAGCAAGCCAGCTGCTTTAGAGTTTTGGAGAATATAGTAAGGCCAGTGAATTCTCCAAGTATGAGCCCATTGCCATGCTTCATTTGCTATAAAATGAGTTTCATGCTCATAAGCAATGCTGTGTGGAATACCATGATGGTGAAAAATGTATTGTATGAGTCCACCAATGGAGGTTTTGGCAAAAACATTATGGACAGAGAAGACAAATCCATATCTGCAATGAGATCAAAACACTGCCCCTTCTGTGATGAAAATAATCCAAATAATCAACCTTCCATCAGGTAACTGGCTAACCGCACCCCCCCTCCCCGGTTGCCACTAGCCCCCCAGAAATTGTATAATTTTGGGAGCTTGGTATTGTTATGTTCATTTGGCAGATTTGCCTTGGTGAATGTTAGTCCATGTTGCTGGGCCCGTGTATATAACCTTCATCCCTGCTTCTGTGGCTCCTTTGTTCATGAGTCCCTTGGCCAGGGGTAGGGGTGGCTAAGGAAACAGGCTCACTAATATCCACAGCATGTGTCATCTTTGGTGAGCATTCACAAAGTAAACAACATGCTGTGTTCATTCAGCAGATCTGTCCACATAACCTCTTCCTTGTCATGAGTTTTCAAATCATGTTCCTTTATCTAAGTCCTTGATCATTCAGCCATTAATTAACACCAGTCTGTGAATCTGTATAGATTCATATTATACACTCTCTCTTTTTTCTAGGCAAAATGAACAACCAGGTTCACTGTTCAAAGTTCTGCCACTGGGGAATTAATTGTCTCTTCTTTTGGTGCCACCCGAGAGTTGGTCCACAGTGCTGCAACTGTCCATTTTTGGGTAATTCCAGCATATTGTGTGGAACCAACTATAAACTGAGCTTGGATTTTATCTTCCTCCATCAACTGGTTATATGGAACTCTCCATGGGGCCATAGGTATGAATTTAGACAGAAAAGGCAGTGTAGCAGGAATATGGGCTTGGGACATCTCGACTTATGCGACTTCCTTGTGCCTTCATGACCTGTCAAATCTTATCTAGAATATACCACTTCTGTTTGGTGGTGGAATGTTGCTGTGCATGCCCAAGCTATGGCTTCATGAAATCAGTCAACACCCACATCATAATAAACTTAGATTGAGTGTTAACTTGGTGGTTTATGATCAACTCTTCTGTCTCTCCTAGGGCCCAGTAGCAAGCCAGAAGCTGACTCTGCAAAAGAGAATAGTTATCTGCAGAGGATGGCATAGTTGTACTCCAAAATCCTGAAGTTCTGCACTGTTATTTACTTACAGGAACCTGCCAAAGGTTCAATGCAGGATTTCTGTCTGCCACAGATACTTCAAGCACTAGTGAGTCTTCTGGATTCAAGTGGCAGAACAGCTTGTTTTACAGCCCTCTTGTTACGGCCCCCACTCAAAACTGGCTGCCTTTTGGATTAGCTGCAGTTGTAATGTAGTATATGTTGCCTTCAAAATCCACATGCATGGTGCCCCTTTCTTAAGGGTATGAGGGCTCAGATGTAACAATTTGTTCTTCACCTTGGAAGCCCCGGACAACTGGACCCCTAGGAATTTCACTGAAGTGGCATTGGAGCGAGTTGCTGCATGGTGTGTTGTGGGAGCATAGGTTCAGGCACAACAGAAACCTTCAGAAAATGACCACTTAATTACTTGCACAGCACAAAAGGATCCAAAAGAGCAAGCAAAGAGATCTCATTGTGGCAGATCTCCCAAGGAGACCAACTGTTCAGGTCAGAGTTGTTGGATGGCAGCTCCGCATACCCCACTTTGTATTGGAGATGAGAGACTCAGTAATGTTTGATGATGGAGTATTTATCCATCCCAGAGAGATGGGGCCCTCTCCCTGAGAACTTCTGCCCTGATAAGCATCTGGAGCTAGTCATTCCCAGTTTTCTGGATTTAAGGTCTGGTCAGGCCTTTTCGTTACACCTAACATCTCCCCCATGTTGTGGAATGGAACAGACTGAAACGTCATCGCACAATAGAAGAGTAGGCAGTGGGGTAGGCGAGGGCTGGGAGATGGCTGTTGAGTGTCCTTGACTTCCCCAGCAGTGGCAGGCAAGATTTTTGCGGAATTTATTTCCCATCCTGTGGTACACATGTATTATCAAGGTGTTTAGTTGTTAGTTCTTGCTCACCAGATCCAGTCAGTATAACATCAACGTATCAGACTACTATGATGTTCTGTGGAAGGAAAGGTGATTAAGGACCCTGTGAATTAGATCAGTAGTTCTCAACTGGGGGATGTTTTACCCACAGGGGCATTTGGCAATGTCTGAAGACATTTTTGGTTGTCTAGTCGTACATAGCAGCACGTACCACTGCACCTAGTGAGTAGAGGCCAGGGATGCTCCTGAACATGCTACAATGCACAGGACAGACCCCCACAACAAAGCATTATCTATCCCAAAATGTCAAAAGTGCCAAGGTTGAGAAACTCTGGCCTAGATTTTGATGTAAGTCTGGAGTTTTGAAACATCCTTGAGGTGAATGAAGCAGCAAATTGCTTCCAGTGTTCTTTATGAAAAGATATCTTGAAAAAAAAAGCATTCACCAGCTCAGTAGCCACCTCAGGCTACTGAGGTGAGCACCTCAGGTGTCAGAGGGTGTGTTGAATAGATCCAGCAAAACAAACAAACAACAAACAGAAACATATGGAGTAGCAGCTGCAATTGGAATTGCCACCTGTTTATGTTTAGATAATTTAGTCATTTTCCAGGATTCCTTTGTCTCCTGCACAGGCCAAACAGGTGAATTGAGTGGAGATGTGGTGGGAAGGGAGACATGATGGGAATTACCATCCCTGCATCTTTTAAGTTCTTGACGGTGGCGGTAATCTCTGCAATGTCCCCAGGAAACAATATTGCTTTTGGTTTACTGTTTTGGTAACCTGTGTAGTTCTAATGGTTTCCATTTGTCCTTTCCCGTATAATAATAGCCTTTATTTCACAGGCCAGGGAACCAATGTATAGGCTCTGCCAGGTGCTGAGTTTGTGTATTCCAATTGTACATTCCAGAACCGGGGAAATAACCACAGGATGGGTCTGGGGACCCATTGGTTACAATGAAATGGACCTGGTCCAAAAGTTCTTCAGTCATCTCATCTCCTTAAGGCCCTGTTCTGACTGGTGGGACGCAGTGGTGTTTCAGGCCTTTAGGAATTATTTTTATTATGGAGACAGTTTGGGTTTTTGTTCGCACATCTCCAGTGCACTTCCCTTTGAAGGGAAAAGCTAGGAGGAAGATTTACAGTATGCATTTTTGGGTGTGTAGCAGTATCATTCCTCATGGATACCTTCATTAAAAGGATTCTGAGTCTTTGAACTAGCTTGTGGGAATTGTTTGAGGGGCTGTGACTCTAAATTGTGATTTAAAGTCACAGTTTGTGCTGCAGTGACACCTGCATAAACAACTTCCAGGTCTTGAGACTTCCACCTTCCAAATCTTGTGTAAATTTTCCTTGTAGCCACCAATGGTAACTCAGACCATATAAGGTAGAGAGTTGTTCTGAAAAATGTAGTTGCTGTTTAGCTAAGTCGATTCCACAGTTAGATTGAATATGGAGAAGTTGTTATTACTCATATTGGCCATGGGCAATTTTGCTTTTCAAGCTGATCTATGTTGCGTATAAATAAGTCATATTAATGGCTGCCTCAGTTTAAATATCCATTTGGAATAGCTGAGATCGGGGCCACTTAGTCAGGCTGTATAGGATGTGCAAGAGGCACCATTCATATGGATTGTAATGCAAAAGGTGTGCTCTGGAGTTGGGCAACACAATAACCCTGAGGGGTAAATACATGATTCTGTGTGTGACCAGCATGTTTTGCATGCATATCTAAAACAATTGAGTATATCTATTGAGAATTCAGCTTTGTGATGTGGTTTTCACTCTCTTCAGGGTACAAGTATCTAGTGATCACATAAAAACCAGGCATTTATATTACAGGTGTTGATTTTGTCAGGTAAAAGGTTGATGGGTAGTTGTTTTAAGTCGAGGTGACATTTACATACAAATGCATAGATTTTATGAATTACAGTTCAATGAGTTTTTTCTTTATGCTTTTTCTTTGGAAATAATTTTAAAGTTACAGAATAGTTGCAAAAATAATACAAAACCCACATGAAGAACTCTAACATGCCCCTCACCCAGGTTCCCAGACCCACCGATTTTAACATTTTGTTTCATTTGCTGTATCGTTCTATTTATCTTTCCCTCCATCTATCAATCCATCTGTCTGTTTTCTAAACAGTTGAGAGTAGGTTATATGCATCATGCTCCTTGAACATACAATATTTCCATTTAATAAAGAACAAGGATATTCACTTATGTAACTATCTTAAGTACAATGATCAAGTTCAAGAATTTGACATAAAATGTACAGTCTATTTTCCAGTTTTTTCATATGTCACAATAATGTCCTTTTGGGCCTTTTTCCTGCCATTATTAGATCCCATCCAGGATCATGTATTTTCTTTAATTTTCATTGTGTCTTTAGTTGCTCTTTAAAAAAAAAAATTGTGGAAACATGTAGACAATATAAACTTTCCCATCTCAACCACTCCCAAGCATACCATTCAATGAGATTAATCACATTCACCATGTTGTGCTACTCTTACCACCATCCACTACCAAAAATTTTCCATCACCCCAAACAGAAACCCTATACCCATTATGCTTCACTCCCAATTACCCCTCCCCCTGTCCCTGGTAACCTGTATTCTACTTTCTGTCTACACATGCTTGCATATTTCTAGCTTTTTCATACAGGAAAATCTGGCGTGTGTGGTGTTGCAGAAACCCAGAGTGTAAAGAAAGAGAGATCATTGTGTCAGATGCAGCTGTTGAATTTGTTGACATAGAGGTACGAGGGGTACATGGTGATCTTCACAAGGTTAGTGGAGAAACCCTTTCGGAGGGGGCTGAAGCAAAGATCAAGAAATGGTGCCAGCAACTTACAAACAACTACAAAAATTTCTTTTAAGAAATTTTTATGTGTAAGAAAGCAGGGAAAAAGGCTACTTTTTGCAGGGGGATACATAGTCATGGCAGCAGTTTCTTTTTAAAGATGCGATACAGGGGCATGTTTATATGCTGTTGGACAAAGTCCATTGGAGAAGGAGTAATTGATGAGGCAGAAGAGCAAGAGTAAGTGCAAGAAAAAAGCCCTCAAAAAGGTGAAGCTAAATGGGATCCACAGCATTGGAGGCGTGAAAAGAGCAGGAACATTTAATGAAGGCAGAGAATATGATGGTTGTAGGTAGGCTGTAGTTTTGATGTGGGTCAATGACTGAATGCCTCTCTGGTTGTTTCTGTGTTATTAATGAACTATAAAGCAAAGACATCAGTTAGCAAGTGGTGATGTAAGAGGTTTGAGGAGAGAGGAGAAAGCATGAAAATGGAAGTTCTAGAGAAGGGTATAAATTGAGTGTACACAAAGTATAGAGGATTATCAGGTGGTGGTGAGTCCTCATTTGGGATTTGTGGGCAAAAATTTAAAGTAAAACAAGGTAGCCCACTTTTGTGTATGTTTCTAAAAATGTTAAACTGCTAAGTACAGGCATGGAGGATTGGGGATGGTTGGGTTCCACAGTGGTGGGGGTTTGCCAAGCAATTAGGGAGGAAGGAATAGAGAACAGGGGAGTTAAGGGTATTTGCAGGGAGTGGTTATAGAACAGGATCAGGCATATAAGCTGGGTAAGGAAATAATGAGGACATGTCAAGGATGAATAGTAGTGAGAATGAGGAGAGGTCAGTGAATTAGAGATTTTGAGGTTGAAGAAAGCTTTGAGTATTCCATTGCAAGATGTTGGAGACAAGAGATAAGCAATCAAATAAATGCTCTAAATGCTCCCTGCTTCTCTCTGGCAAGATTTGTTTAGAGAAGAGTTGTACAAAGCGAAAGAGTCACAAAGAACATAATCAAGAACACTATGTTTGATAATAGTGTTTATATTAATGCATGACAAAATTTAAGTACTTCCTGGAATGGTCCATACCGCTTTCAAACACGTGCTCAGAAAAGTTTTGTTAATAATGTCCGTTTTGAGATATAATTAAGAGCTGTCAAAATAGTATAGACAATGGTTAATGAAAATTTGGCTTGAGTTAACGAAGAGACAATGGATCAATAAATAAAAGATCACGTATTCAGCATTTGGAGTTTGGCCAGGTGGTTGTTAATTGTGTTCTGTTTACATCTAGATTTTCTAGATTTGGGGATTTCATGGGTTGATACAATTTGTTACAAAAGAAAAAATTAACACCTTTTGGCACTGAGATGACATTGCCAGCTTTCTGTTTGCGAAGTGGGGAAAAATTCATGAGTGAGCAACATAATTACTTAAAAGAAAGGACAGCTTAACACCAAAGGAGTAAAAGACATGATTCAGATAGTCCTTTTAAGAACCAACGATTCGCATTCTTATACCAACATGCGTATATACATTTGCATGCACACAATGTATATATTTTCCTTATTTTGCTGAGGAACTGTGTAAACTTCCATCTGTTTGGGAATACCTACCTTGCTTATTTGAAACCCTAGGCAGTAACCTAGTTTGCCTTTTCGAACACTGTGACTACCAAGAAAAGCAGTAACTGAGGTAGAACTTCAGCCATAATAAGTTAAGGAATTTGAAGGTTCCCAAAGAACCATGCAATTGATGAGGATTTCCATTAAATGCTCAGGACCCTTTACATACTTCTACTTCCTCGAATCCAATATCATTCCATCCACACCCATATCCCTTCTCATACTATATTATGGTAGGTGGCCTGGCCAGAGGCAGGCATTAAAGTAAGACAGTGATCTCTTTGCTAGCCAGGACTTACTTCTCTGTCTGCAGAGTATAACTCATAGTATGGTGCTCAATAAATGTCTGAGGTGAACTTAAATGAAATACTGTATCCTAATGGCAACTCCTAACAGTGAAAGGAGAAATCATTTCAAGAAGTAAGTTACTATAATTCTTGATTCTGATGAATAATAAATAAAACCTGCAATGACAATGAGGAAAATTGTTTAAAGAGATAAAAACAAATGCCATGGTTATTAATTACCTTAATAGTAATGGCTAATATTTATTGAATGCTTAAAAAGTATCTCTCACTATATTGTGTATTATTTATCTGTTTACTCAACTAATATTTATTGAGTTCCTACTTGTATACCAGACACTGCTCCTAGGCACAAGGAATATAGAGATTAATAAAACAGATAAGGTTTTTATTCTTAGGAGAGAAATCAGATGAACACAAGTAAAAAAAATAGCAATTTTAAATAAGTGCTATAAAGAAAATATAGTAGAGTTAAAGGATGGAGAGAAACTGGCTGAAGACTTTTCTAGAAATGGTGGCCAGAGATGGCCCCACTGTGCAATTGAGTGACTATTGAGCATAACCCTTTGAAGTAAATAGGAACTATTATTACCCTTTTTTCCATTTGTGGTACTTTAGGAATATGCAGGTTAAATAACTTGTCCAATGGGAATTGGATGTGGCTCAAGCTATTGGGCTCCCGTCTACCATATAGGAGATCCAGGGTTCGATTCCCGGGGCCTCCTGGTGAAAGGCGAGCTGGCCCACGCAGAGTGCTGGGCCGCGCAGAATGCTGGTCTGTGCAGGAGTGCTGGCCTGCGCAGGAGTGCTGGCCCGCACGGAGAGCTGATGCAGCAAGATGATGCAACAAAAAGAGATACAGAGGAGAGACAATAAGAGACCCAGCAGACCAGGGAGCTGAGGTGGCACAAGAGATTGAGTGCCTCTCTCCCATTCCAGAAGGTCCCAGGATCAGTTCCTGGTGCCACCTAAAGAGAAGACAAGCAGAGAAGAACACACGGAGAGCAGACAGCGAGCATAAAAACGAGGGGTGGGGGTGGGGAGAAATAAAATAAATATGTCTTTAAAAAAAAAAAAAAAAACTTGTCCAAGGTCATACAACTAATAAGTAGCAGTACCAAGATTCAAACCAGGACGTCTGACTCCATGGCCATTTCTCTTATCTACTGTACTTAAGTCTGTGGAAATGAATGATCAAAACATATATTTAAAGGAAATATATTACTTGAACCCAACTATTTTTGGCTTTTAAAAAATTGATAATCCAGTTTATACAGACTGAGAGCTCCCCTCCGTCATTGTGCTGTTTTCCTTTTATTTCATTGTAAATTAGCACTTCTAAATGATTGTAGTAGAAAAGAGAGGGGTTGCCAAGTTAAAATGGATTACATGCTTATTTATTAAAAACCTTAGTTGGTGAGGGACAAAGTAGAAATCATTGCATTAAATGGCTTTTTAATAGCCTGTGAATTTAATTTTTCTCTGTTCTGTATGTCCTTCATTTAATACCAGAAATTGAGAAGTTTTGGTTTTTTTTGTTAATGTCTTTTTGGGCTGTAACTTTTTTTGTGATATGGATTGAAACTATATTTATTAACTGAATGCTGTGTGTACTCTAATGAGTGTAAGACACTGCACAGGGGAAGAAGCCCAGTGATAGTTCTGTTTATTTTTGGATATTCAGTTCATTCCATACATAGAGACTGTTGTATACCGGGTCTCTTGTACAAAGTGTTTTTGCAAGGTGTGTGACAACTGAGTCAGCACTTTTTCTGCCCCCCCCCCCCAAGATATGCAATTAGTTATTTAATTATAGTGGTAATTGCTACAAAGGTGAAGGACCAGATGTGTATGCAGATTGTTTCCTCTATATTATCCAAATAGGCCCCTTATGGTATGAGGTGGATAAAAGAAGATCTACTGAATTACTACTCTGGTGGCCAGAGAATGTTAAATGTTGGGAAACAACTCCAGCTGATAGAAAAATAACACCTTGAGTATATCTATCTTATTAATTACCATATCATATTGAAACTATATTCATTTTCCCCACTAACCTTTACTGTTTTGAACCATTACCTATAATCATGTTTATTTCTTCAGCAACTGTAGATTCTCAGCTAAACTAAATGAAACAATATGATAATGCAATTTAGGAACTTCTTATTCCTGAAGTAATGCTTTCTTTTTTTAAAACTTTAAGGCAGTTTATTCAAATACCAAAGAGAAATTCAGCAGTATTATTTCTTCTTTATTCTCATTCTCTTCATTAGAAGATTATGTTTTCTCCTTTTTTTTTTTTTTTTTCAATCATTCTCTGTTTTAAGATAGGAAAATCCTACTTATTTTACAGTGTAAGATAGTACACAGCTACCTGTTTTATGCAAAACGATATAAAATCCCGAGTGTGTACCATTCTGCTTTAATATTTCAGTAAGGAATTGTTTGTAACAGTTCTTATTAACAATGAAATAGTAGTGTGAAAAATGAGAAGAACTTAAGGGCAAATTACTATACTTTAATCATATTCATCAGATATTTTCCCATTTCTTTCTTACTGAGTATTTAAGCCATAGCATGGACGATCAGTTTTTTTTTTCCAGAAGTGACCACCACGTGGAGCCTGTGGATGTCTGATCAACTGACAACCTGCTTCAAATGAGGCCACCATATTGAGGTCCTCCTGGGAGCCACTACTATCCCTTTGGTAACATCCAGAGAATAGCACTTTAACACTTGTTTTGTTAAAGTGGTCCACAGTCTTGACTTGTTGAAGTTGCCTTCAGTGTTTTGGAGGAACAGGAAAACACTGAAAGATGATAGTGTGCTTGCAATTGCATTATTCTGTGAGGTTTGGCTACTTGGTAAGCACTGGGTCTTGGATATACTACAGAGTGGGGCATTTGGGACAATACAATATAATTGGAGCTGGGGAGGAGGCAAATTCTTCCCCAGCCCAAAAACTCTGGCTGTGTGCTCTGCTGGAGGAATGCCCATGTCATGGTTGCCAGTGAGAAATATCAGTTGGATTTCTCCTTGTCCATGTTCTTAAGAACTCTCATCAAATCTTTGCTCTCTTCCTCTCACCATCTTGTTTTAAGTTGTTGGCACAGCTGGACAACCACAGGCCTCTGGCAACAGAGACGTGCCTCCCCTGCAAAACTTACCACATAGCTGAGAGCTGATAGGGAATGTTCTTTGTAGACACTCAACTCCAAAAGGGTTCCTGAAGAACTGCTTTTAATATTGCCAGAGACTGGCGATATTGGGATATGAGGAAAGTTTGTTGAGGTAACATAGGATTCTAGTGAAGAGCATAGGTTTTGAAAGGAGACAGAACTAGGTTTGACTCCAGAAACTGCTGTTTATTAGCTGTATTACCAGTCATAATTTGTTTTGCTTTCCAAACTTCTGATTTGTCATCTATACTGTGGGTAATGTTATCAGCTTCTTAAGCTTACAGTGAGGATTAAACAAAAAAAATCGTCGAAATAACATTATTCCTTTTTTAGGGATTGTAGTAGTTGCCAGTATATTCTACTCATAATGAGAGTTTGGACAAATTGGGAAGGAGCAGCCAGATGAGAGAAGCAACATTTAAATAATAAATATTTGCTATTTCATCTTGATTGAGCTACTAAATGGATAATACTGAATCACACCATTCACCATAGCTCTAAATGCTAGAATTTTCTAGTTTGGATCTATCTAGGCTCTTGAAATTATTATTGGTCAAGCAGTTTACTGAGTAAATTTTACCATTCCCAGTTGGTTTTGTTTTATTTTTATTTTTTTTTAAGAAGGTAAAATAAGTGAATGTAAATATGCCATGCTTGCTGGGCTCAGTAAATGTGCTTTGAATGTGCATATAGTTCCCTAATGACAGGAGCATCCATCAATAAATAAATAATAAAATTGAAGATAGAAGGTCAGCATATAGTAGGTATATTTGGTGAATAAATTCAGGCATAATCTACTAATTTGCTCATCACTAATAGAAACTACTTAATATGCTTTCATTTTGTTAAAATATGTTTAGTGACAGGTAATACATACAAATAAATGAAAATTTAAAAGGTTTAAAAGATTGTACAAGTAAAAAGTCTTCTTCCCAACTTATTTCCTAGTTTCTTGAGTTTATTTCCAGAGATACTTTATGCCTATACAAGCAAACAAACATGCCCCCCTTCCAAAAGTGGCAGCATATGAAACTCACTTTTGGTCCCTTAATTTTTTTATTTTAAGAGTATAACTTGGGAAATTATTCCATATCATTATATAATGATCTTCTTAAAACAAAAATACTGCTTAGCATTTACCATATAGATATATTTAACCAAGTTTCCTATTAATGGTCGTTTAAAGGTATTAGTTTGACTTTTTGCTATGATAGATATTTTGTTGCAGTGAATGAGCCTGTCTTGTACATACTATCATTTCACATTTCATACATAAGGGAGTTTATTTGTAGGTTATATTCTTAGAAGTGGAATTGCTGGATCATAGGTTAAGTACTTAAGCTGCAGATGAGACAATAGTAAATATCTGTATTTTGCTAGGAGAGATAGTAGGATAGCTACCAGTTGTGTGGTAAGCCTTTTAACATTAGAGGCTTCTTTAGGCCTCTTCAGATACCTGAATGATATCTGAAAGCTAAAATTGGTACTCTGGTCTTTCCCCTTATTTTAAAACAACTCTTATTAGGAGTATTTTTCTGATGTTAACAGAAATATTGAAAGGCATTTGTTCCATTTTGGTCTATGACAAGGATAATAATTATAATAGGTTCTAGTATTGAGCATGTGCCAGGCACTGCTAAATGTTTTGTTCCATGTAATCCTTTTTAAAAACTGTGAGGTATAAGTAGTATTGTCTTTTATACA
>JAQZBX010020745.1:16754-32860 GCA_029593785.1 Cabassous unicinctus | reverse complement strand
CATAAATAAACTATATTCCAATTATTAAAAGTTATGACTTAATTCATCTTACTAGGAGAATATTTATAGTAAAAATTAGTTACATATATTACATATACCAAAGCTTTTTAAAATTTTTGTATTGGATGAAACTGTCTTGTCCCGTTTCCCTAGTATATCATCTGTAGTAAAAGAAAAACCTCTTAAAAAGGATTAACTATTAGTAGTTATGATATTTAATCCCTTTTGATTACTGTACTTTGGGATCAACAAAGGAACATTCACTTGGACTTAATGTTTAGCATTTTTCTTATATTAAGCTTGTATTAGATTATAGTAGATAATTGGTTTAACTGTTGAACTTTTGATTTAATTTGTTCAGCCCATGGATTCTGAGTCTCTTCTAATTCTTAGGTTTATCAGGTTTTTATTTCTGTAAATCATTACTCTTTGAAAATGGCTTAGATTTTAAAATATTGAGCTTACAAAAAACAGCTAAAAACTATCAGCTTCTTTTAAAATTTTTGTCTGTTTTGTATTCATTCCATATAAATAGGAGTCAAGGTCTTGTATACTAGGGTTAAGAAATATGTGAATGTCCAAGAATTTGATTATTGCTTTTATCACAATAGTATTCTAATCTTGTAATAAATAAATAAAAACAGTGACCATTAAGATAGTCGTTATTGTTATCAGAGGTTGAATTTGTATTTGCCATGCCCCCACTGCTCTCTCACCCTTGCCATAATTAAACAAAACCTGCTGCTTATACTAGAAGCTAGAAGGAACACAGCCTTTTGAGGTATATTTTATATATCTGAGAAAGCAAAGGTCTGGAAATACCTTCAGTAGCTTCTTACATTCCAACTTTGTAGGTGCAAAGCCTTTCTGAAAGGGAAAATGTTAAATTACTTGTTTGCAAGACATTTGCTGAGTTTATAATAGTTGATTAGTGTCTACTTGATACTTGAGTAAGATATTGAAAACTGGCAGGAGGGAAAATTTGTAAAACTTCTGAAACTATGGACATTAATCACCATGGATAAATAATCTAATTTATAATAGCCTATATAAAAGGCTATTATAATATTTTGTGTTATTATATTTTGTGTATTTGTATTATAATATTTTGTCTTATTATACAAAAGGAAAATTAAATTTCAATTTATTTCTGTATTTAAAATAATTAGGAATTCATCAGTTTTAGTCCAAAACACATATCACTGATAATTTTAAGGTCACGTTATTAAAATTTATAGGTGGAGCTATTGTAAATCTGTGACTGGAACTTCAGTGTTGAACATGAAAAATATGCTGCTGTATCTACATCCCCAGGTCACATACACTAAAGAATGGCTTCTATAGATAGTAGTCAATATAGTTGTTTGCCTGATTTAAATCCTGTAATGAAGTTTTTTGTTAAATTTGTGTTAATTGATGATGGAAAGAGAACCAGAAACAGTCATCCCACCTGTTATTGAGTACTTTTTCTAGTGCACCTTCAGTCCTCAGTTTTTGTCTTACAGATTTCCTTGCAAATGAATTTATAATAGCTCAAAAGCATTAACGCCTGTTGAGTCTAAATAAGATGTTGTTAAGTGTGCACACATTATTCACTTAGATCAAATAATTTTGATGGGTATATAAAACTGAGTGTCAGTTTCATCTTTCTATAATTGTACCTTTTACATAAATGGAAACCAGTTTTCAAAGTTTGAAACTGTTAATTTAATCTTTAATTTCAGTGGATGTGTCTTTGGATTCATGAAGTGCAGTGAGTATGGTCAACATTATACAATACATAGTAGAAAGTCTTGACTCAAAGGAGAGTAAAATACAAGATTTCAAAGAGGTCTGTGTTAGGGAACTAATTAGAGCAATTTATGACTTTTATATATAGGGATTTATGGTTTGTTTTGTTTTAATGTGGTAGACCATTTTCATATCCGTAATTATCTCTCAGTCAGTGCAATGAATTTAGCAATTCCTTATGGACCAATATGTATAGCAATAGTGTACCTTAAAATATTAGTTTTAAAAACAAATGTTTACTGTATTTGTAAAATTGACTTCTACTGTACCCCCCTTTCATTGCATAAATGTGTTCTAAACAGATGGTAACAAAGAGTTCTACTGAATTGCATAATTCCATTTCTCTGGATCTAATTTGGAGACACTCAAATATGTGAACCTCAAAATATTATAGGCACTATTTGAGTGTTGTTGTTTTTTTTTTAATTAATAATCAGGATAGCCAGAAATTTGGCTTAGTATATATAATTTTTCTTAATTGGATATATTGTATTTTATATTAAAAATGATCATTTATTAATAACCTCTAACCACATTATGTCTTCGAAGATTTTCTTTGTGTATAGCATAAAAATTGGAGTTTCTGTGAATAAAATAAAGCTGAATTCTTCTTGTGAATAAGTTTACTGACATCGATTCTCAATCTAGAATTTTAGTGTTTTACAGAAGAATAAAATATAATTTTAAAAGTTAAAGTAGTAGATTATATTCTGTTTTATAAGCAATATATGCTCATTAAAGTAGGAAACTATAGAAAAGAAAAAAATTATCCTTTTTCTCCCCACCCGTATTTAGTGTATTAGGTATTTCTTTCTTTTTGTGTGTGTGTGAGGTACTGGGACTGGAAATTGAACCCTGGACCTCTTATGTGGGAAGCTGGTGCTCAGCCACTGAGCCACATCTGCTCCCTGTATTTCCTTTTTTAATTTTTTATTTAAATGATTAGGATCCTAACATTCATTTCATTTTATACTTTTTATTTTATTATAAAATTCCATAAACAAATTTATTAACTTCTAAAATTTTAAAAAAGCATATCCCATTCATAGAGTAACTCCCAATATGGGAAACCTAGTCCTTATTTCTGGAGCACATAAAGAGCCAGCAGGATCTTTTCTTTATTTTTATGGTTGATGTAGAAGGCTTTACTTTTTCATTGAATATATTACTTTTGACTCTTATCTTTTAAAAAAAAATTTTCCCCTTATCACAAAATAAAATCTCTTAAAATGAAGTGTGTGTATGTCCTTCATTATGTATAACTGTTGACAACTGGGACGTCCCATGGAGGTATTATATTCTTAACAGTCTTGGATATTTTTTAAATTTTGTGGATAAATCTATGTTGTCTTTGAATCTCTTGTAAAAATATCATAGTTGCCATTTTGTAAGTTGTTGTAGAAGGGAGGCCGTTTTTGTTTGTTGTATATTTCTTTTCTTTCAGACATTTATAATTAGCTTCAAATACTGCCTTAATAGCAATTGGAAGATAACTGCCTTCAGCCGTCGTGGTCTTTCCCTTTGCTTCAGGAGGACAATTACAACTGATATGGAAGAAAGGGCTTACCATAGGCAGTCAGATCCATCAGAGTAGTGCTGAACATTCTTCCTGGCTTCATCTGAAATTTTGAGTAAGTGGACGAGAACTAGGAGACAAAGGCTTATTAGATATCACTCTTCATTTTGCAACTCTTCCTCTCCAGAATACTGCTTCTGAATGGGATGAGAAAGCTGAAGAGAGCCAAATTCTTTTATTCAGGCAAATTAGAGTTCTTAGCATCTAAGATAAAGCAGATCCTATGGAAAAGGAGACTACATATCTAACTTGGATACTATTCTAATACATAATTTATTAGGTTTAGCAGTATTCTCTTGGAGAGGTTTTATCACATCATTTTTGAAGTCTCAGGCTTTTGAACATTTAGTAAGTCCCAAAACCTTTTTTTTTTTTGGACCAAATGATATACTTCATCCCACATGGAACCTTCCAGTATTACTCAAAAATACTTTTTGGGGAAAAAAATAAAACTTTTTGAATGAGACTTGACTTTCTCTCAATTCTAAAATGTGTTTATTAAATAAGACTCTTAATATAATAATTTGAATGAAGCTTATTTGATTTCTAAATCTCTTGCAAAAGTTTGTCATCATTACATCCTTTAAATTTTTAAATATAATAAGGGAGAATAAATACTATTATAATAGAAAATTCAGTACATTTTAGCATTAAAAGAAATCCCCATGTTAAGCTCAAGTAGTTTCAACTTGAGTCTTTTCTCTTCTTATCAAGGACATACAAATAGAGCTAAAGTGGGTCTACAGTAAGTGTTAGTTTAAAAGGCCTTTAGCCTTTATTGAGCTAAAAGTGCAAAATTCTGACCTAGTACTCAACTCATGACTTCTCTTTTGACCTGTTAACTTCCCATGATTACTTTGAACAGATAAGAAAAATCATCAGCATATCCTGAGCTTAGTAAGGCTCATTCAGATTCTGTGTGTGTGCTCAAATAATGTTGTTAAAAAACTTGAGTATAAGTTAAGAAAAGTCTACTTTTTCTTTGCCACATGTTCTATGAAGGAAAAGATCTTTTCTTGCCAAATAATTCATTTTCATATAAAATTAGATTGAAGACCTCTTTCATTCATTTAAAAAACAAAATGTCATCAATGAAAGAAAGAAGTACCATGTATGCTTTTCTTTTGTTAGTTAAGAGTCTTTAGTTATGAATGCAAATGAGATTGATAACCTATTCACTTTTGATGATTACTCTAAAGAGCCACATGGAAAATATTGTGGAGAAATATACATGTTGACATTTTGTGGTACTTTGAGTCTGAGGCAGTCATTTTAGTTAGAGATCACATGAAGATACAGTATTAGAATATATTTATGGGAAGCTATATGTTTGATGTAAATTTAACCTTTCTGGAATAAATTGCCAGTCAAATTTGAAATATAAAATTGCCAGAAGAGCAAAGTGCTTAATTATACAGGTATAATTGAGTTTTTGCTGGCTTGATTCATAGTTTATATGAATACAAAGAAAAAATTTCATGCCATGTATTTATTCATTCTGCAAGTATTCTTTAAACTCCTGTTATGTATCAGACACTCTTCTAGAAATTAGGCCTACAGCTGAAGAGACATTCTTCCAGATATTAGGGTTACAGCCCGAAGAAAGCAGTCAGAATTCCTGCTCATCCCTCATGAGTTTGTAATAGTAGTGAGCTTTATTATTAAGGTAGTTGAGGTTAAAACGCATGCCACTTCAGAGGCCAACCCTATAATGTCAGATCTTGCTACATGCAAGACTCTAAGGAATTGTTGGACTCAGGAGACGTATAAGACATTCCCCATCTTCAAAGATATAATGAGTTCTAGTTATTACATGAAATGGAAGCATTGCAAGAGGTATGATACAGCTGGTGGAATATCTGAATCCATATTCCAGTGAGCTGTTAAAATGTGATCCCACTGCATTGACTAAAATATATATATAGTACTGTGCTAACTCATTTTGGTAATAAAAATTGAGATACAGCAATACCCTGTGGCTAAGGGCCTGGATTTTGGAGCCAAGTAAACCTAAGTCAATTCCAACTTTTTCCTTTAACTAGCTTTATAATCTTGGGACAAGTATTATGCTTGTCTGACCTTTGTCTCCAGACTGTAAAATAGAGTTAGTAGTAATACCTATCTTTGGGTGGTTACTAGGATTAAAACATGAGGTAACATATAATTATTATGACAGTGGCCTAATAACTCAATAAATATTGTTTTGTCATTATTCCAGAAGCCGGTTTGTGCTTAGTACTTGGTCACCATTATATAAGTCATAAAATCCTCATGTGTCTCCTCTGCCAACATAAAAGCATCTTTAAAATCTTATCGTTTTCCTTTCAAGTTAATAGAATATTTTAGTTTAAATACTATGACAGGGAGCGAGTGTAGCTCAGTGGTTGAATGCCTGCCTCCCACATATGAGGTCCCAAGTTCCATCTCTGGTACCTCCTAAATAAAAAAAAATAAAAAATACGATAACAGTTTCCACACACCAATTAATAAGCAATAGAAACAGTAAAACCTCAGAGATTTGGACATCTGTGAATTATACAGTATTTTAAAAGAACTGTTTTTGTTTTCTAGTATATATTGTATCATGGATCAATAAATGTTCAATAGTGGTTCTGCTGTCACTGCTTTAGTGAGATTCTTGTAACTCTGTATTTACATGATTTCTTATCCACCTGCTCTTGCCCTACTTCTGAAATGGATTAAGTAGATTAATTAATGATCTGTTGTCAGTGCACATGATTATATCATGAGCTTAATTTTACCCCTTCTCAAAGACCGTTTTAGTTGAACCAGTTAATGACAAATCATATCACTTATGATATAATCGTTTACTCTTTTTCATTTTATGTCAAAGAGTTATGTTCCGGTTTCCTGCCCTATCTAAGTTATTAGCATAGTCTTTGCTGTGGCTGACAATTGAAAAAGCTCTTTAGCAGCGTAGGAGACAAAGGTATGAAGGATTAAATAAAGGTTAATTCCTCGTCAGATTTGATGACACATTCAATAATTTAAAAGCCAGTTTACCTCACAGAATAAGCTAAACACTTCTTCACGCTTGTGCCAGTTTATTATATATGAAATTGTTGAGCTTTGAGGTAATGTTCTACTATATTTGATCACAAAGCTTGGTTGAATACCTTCTTTTTACCTGGTCATGCCCTCAAGTCTCTCAGATTCAAAATGAATTAGCAAAACACTTTTTTCCCTAAACCTAATAATTATTGGGTAACTATAAGGAAGTTACACTTACTTACTTCATAAACAATTGAGAATTGATGGCATTTACCATTTTAATTTAGTTACCTCTCTGTATTTTGTTGGTTTTAAAAGGAAGTTTAATTGATGAGTTGAATCTATTCATAACCCTTTCCCTTTGCCCTGTCATCTCCTGATCGTTCAAATTAATCTATAAACCCGTTTATTTATAGATTTTCTTTCTTGATATCATTCTTACTCTTCCTTTATCTTACAATTAGGTGAATTTCATGTTCATTTTATCCCCAACGTTACTATCTTTTTAAAAGAGATAATCTCATTTATACTTCTCTGAAATAATTTTGTCTTGCAAAAGAGTTAGATATTGGTCAGATTTTGTTTATTTAGCTAGCTGAACTATACATTCATGTATTTTTACTCAATATCTTAAATATATTTCCCCATGAATGAATAGCACTTTATATTGTGTGGGACTTGAGTCTTACATGTTAGTGAGTTGTTCCTAACTGTCCTTTCCTAATTTAAATTAATTATTCAGAAATATTTCTGTTATAAAACTCTGCTATTTCATGAAATTTGGATGATTTGAGATTTATTAGGATTGTTTTCTGCATTATTGTAGTTTCTAGCTTATGCTCTCTTTCTAAAGTATTGGGACTTTCTGACAGGAAATATGGATGAGAGTAGCCTTGATTCCACTGTCCTTCAATCTCCTACTTTTCATGTGTTTCTAAATATGTGATAATTTCGTTTGGATTTTTTTATGTCTAATAAACTAAGGTTTACATACTCATCTTTTCTCAATGCAAACAGTACCCTTTTAGCAGTAACCATATATTTTAAGAGTTACCTACAGATTTTGACAGTTATATGTAATGAATTCAGTTTCCCTTGTTTTTGTCTGTTTCTTTCAGAAAGTTCTCAAACAATGGTAGGTGATTCTTGTATACATTTAATGAATAAGGTAAAAATCATTTTTCCTTTAACACTAAAGAGTATAAATGAGGCTACAGTGTCTAAAATACTGGCTATTGTTAATCCCTTAATATTTCAGCCATATCTTGGTCATTGTGTAAAGGCCTTACACAGTGATTCTTAGCCCTGATTTTGTTAATTCTTCATTTATTTTAAAGGATATCACAAACCATTTTAGTAGAAACATGCATTCCTAACAGCTGTTCGGGATGGGGAAAGATAGAATATTGACACTAAACTATTTGGGCATTGTTGACCTAAAAACATTCACCTAACCTGAGCTGCCTCTAAAGCCTGCCTTAAAAACCACCAGCATCCAGGGATATGGAAGACATTTGATTTACCATGGGGGAAGTATGGGTGACATTATTAGAGGAATTGTGACTTAGTGGAAAAAGCACTGGAAATAAAGGTAAAGAAACCAATTTTCTGAGGCCTAGTTTTGCAACTGACAACATGACTCTAAGTAAGCCATTTAACTATAATCTTACCTAATTACACAAGGTTGTAAAAATTAAATGGCGAAGATACTTACCTGATCCTCAGTTTTTTTTTCATGTGTAAAAGAGAGACTGGTTTGGAAAAACTATAAAATTCCTTGCAGGTCTAAATTTGTCTCTTTTTTCCCCTGAAATAATGAGTCATGAGTCTTTGAAATGTACATAATACATTTATAAAGTCAAATAATTAGGAACAAAATTGTGACCAAAGGCATGGCATTTACAGATTCTTTATACAACATGATGGAACATGATCATGGCTGGTAAGCTAGCATCTCTCTTGATTTAGTTTCAAATATTTTAGCTTCTGCTTACAACGCTCTTCTTATTCCATATTCATATGCTTGTAGTGGAGACTGACCACCACAACTTTGCTCTGTAAGAAGTTATCTTTGAAGTTTGTTCAAATAAATACACTCTAATAACAAAAGGATACAGTTTTTATACTCAAAACAGACTGCCATGGCTATAATGTCCATTCATTTTTCAAATGTTGCATTTAAGATGTTTGTTTGGTTCCAGAAGGTAATTACATGAATTACTTTGATTTTTATCATTTTGCTTTATTTATAATGGAGACTCTTGTGACTACTGAAGTTGATTTCATTGCTTAATACACAGATTAGATTAGGTCGAGTCTTAAAAGTAGAGAGTAAGGAGAGACCTGCTGAAATGCAAAGCCCAAACTTAATATAATAATGAGATAGAAGATAGGTACTTGATGTTGAATCATGGATTTTAAATTATTAGAAGGTTATTATCCATGAAGTATAAAGACTCTTGACTTGTAGTAGTGGTCGTGTTTTTGTGAATATCGACATTTGTATTCTTTATTTTAAAACTTGGCCTTATAGAACAAAAGAGAATAAACAAGCTAATTTATTTTCAAAGACCAAAAAACATTAGAGAACAAAAGGATATAAAGTTCAAAATAAAGGTTTTCTCCTACCCCACAATTACCTTTCCCGAGCTCAGAGGTATGCACTGTTAACAGATTGGTGTGTACCCTTCCAGAAGTTTCCTATGCATATACAAATGTGTGTACATTTGTTTCTCCTCTTCTTCCTCTCATTCATTCTGCTCCATAATTTAATTTTTTCACTTAATGTATTTTACGTGTCCTTCAGCAGTACATACAGATCTACCTCTTTCTTTTCCATGACTTCATAATGTTCTATTGTATGATTATACTTTACTTTATTTAACCAGTACCCGATTAACGAGCATTTAGATTTCTTGCTTTGTCATAATATTGCCACAAACATTCTTAAATGCGTATCGGCTGGAATTGCTGACTCAAACAGCATGTTTATTTTTTTTTTATGTGCATTTTGAGTTGTTGGGCATTTTCCCATGTTTATTGGTTAGATACTTTTGTTTATGCTGAATACCTGTTCATATCCTTTATACATTTTCCTGATGGTTTACTCATTTTTCTTCTATTGGCTTATTCATATTGCTAGAATTCTCCATATTATGAAATGAGCTCTATTTCTCTGTATTGACAAATATTTTCCCAGTTCGTCCACTGATTTTTGTATTGTTGTTTTACTTTATTTCTATTTGTTTAATTATTGTTTTGCCATTCAATCATGTTTAATTTTTATGTACTTATCAATTTTTTATGTTATAGTTGATGGATTTTGTGTTATGCTTAGGCTTTTTCCACTGCAAGATTATTGAAAATGTTTACTTTTTCCAGTACTTTTATAGTTTCATCTTGTATACTAAAGTCATTGATCTTTATGGAATTAATGTGATATAGAAAAGTAGGGATCCAGCGTTAGCTAGCTAGCTGCCTGAAACACCATTTGATAATTCATGCCATTTGATAAGTCATGCTTTTACCCACTGAAATGCTGTCTTGATTTCATAAATCGTATATTCAAATACATAGGATTTTATAAATTCATTTAGATATTTTGGCCAATTTCTGGAATCTGTATTCTTTCCATTGATACTCCATATAAAACTTCTGCCAAGTGCCAAACTATTTACTGCAGCTTTATAAAGTGTACGAATGAATGTGTGATAGGGTAGTTCTTCTCATTCTCCTTTCATAATTTTCTTGGATGTTCTCACATTTAGTTTTCTAGATAAATATTAGAATCATTTTGTCAAATCATTCTCACCATCGCCCCCCCCCGAACAAAAAATATTGGGATCACATTGAGAATGTGTGTGTGTATGTATATGTGTGTATGTATATATATATATGTGTGTGTGTGTGTGTGTGTGTGTGTATAAATTGGGGGTGGGGGGGCGAGGAATAACATCTTTGAAGTAATGAATTTTTCTATCTAGGAACAAGACACGGATTTCCATTTTTAAATTTTCTTTTATTCTCAGTAGTGTTAAAAAGCTTTTATCACTTAAATTTAGTACATTATTTTATAAACATTAATTTGAACATTTACACATGAGCTTAATAAATAAAGTGACTGGTTTTTATGTACTTGGGTTTTCCAGATAGACTGTCATCTGCAAATTTGTGCTCTTCCTCTCCAGTATTTGATGCTTATTTCTCTTAATAATTTATACTGTCTTAAAACTTGATCCAATTCATCTAGTTCTTCACATTTTTTTGCGTTGTTTTAAATTATATAATTCTTATTAATTTCCTCTGAATCTTCAGTTATGTCCCTTTTTCATTTGTAATCCAATGTGTTTTTGCTTACTTGCTCCTACCTATGAGACAATAAATAGTAAAGATATTTCCTCAATATTTTGTTATATTTGAAGTTAGAAAATTCTCCCATGCAGTTAATCTATGTACCTCACTCTGCTGCTGCTGTTTTTTTTCTTTTACTTCTATCTCCAGTAGAAATGAAGACTATTCATATCAGCTTCCTATATCAAGATTATTGTGAAGTCACTTCTTAGCTTTCTTCTAAGCTAAATAATTGTAGTATATTGATACAGCCTCATAGAAAACAATTTTCTAAAATCTTTATTTTATTCTCTTTTGGAATTTCCTCAAGATTTCTAACATTTTGGCTAACTTCTTAACATACCTTTTCTTGACAGCTTTACACAATTGTTTGCCTTTAAAAAATCCTTGTAGCCTACTATATATTTTAGGTAACCAAATATATAGGATCTCCATCCTCAGAGCAAATAGTGTCAAAAACAGAATAAAAATGGCAAATATATATTTCATTTATATGATTATCTTTCTATTTTCTGGGGCAATGAGTAGTTGACAAACAATGTTGTAGATGAACAATGTTTCAACATTCTTGAAAATAATTTTACAAGTAAAGGCTGTTGTAGAGACTAAGTAGGCCCAGAGATTGCCCTATTTGTCTAGAAAAATCTCTGCCCCTTATTCATGAATGAACTGTAATATTGACAAAGAAAAGCATGCCTCTAAAGTAGATAAGGAATTTCCAGGGAAGAGGTAAGGCCGGGAGCTAATAGTAATTTGTGTGATACATAAACGATTAAATGTGATAGTGTTTACATGTGTTTTTATACAGATGTGATCAAATACTAATATTTTCCAAGATATAAATAATCTATTAGTTTAATAATAGCCTCAATAGGTTCAGTTCAAACTTTGTAAGATAATAATACAGTATCTTCTAAAAGTCTAACATCAGATGGCTGCAATGGAATAATCTTGAATAAAGCAGTGAACGTACATGCTTTTAAAAAGAAAACTGCAATGTGTTGTGAATATTTATTCAATTTTCTGATATGTGTATACTTAGTGAATAAGTATGTTAATAGTTTTCCCCCATTGAGAAATGGTTTTTTAGAGGACTGCAAAGCATTACTTGTATTAGAATAGGAATATTCTCAATTTTTTCCCTCTCATTTTTTTAGGTCATGGAAAATGGAAGATTTGCAAAATACAAATATTTTACCCATGTCATGATCAATAAAACAGATATGTTAATGATAACCAAAAGGTAATTTGCTTTTATTCATTTTTCCCTAATGTAATTTGATGATTTAACTGACATCCACTCATGAGATGAAACCATTGTTATTCATCTTTTGTTCTGGGATAGTCACACTGATTCCTGCTAATTCTGGTTCTCTTATCCCACAAGCCTTGTTTCTAAATCCTTACATAAATACATGGTTAGCCTTTTGCATGCATATGGATAAACACACAGACATGTACAAACATGATTATATATAAAATATTTTAATTTTGATTTTAACCGATTCAAACAAGTACTGAAATTCCCACAAAGCTATTCTATCAGGGGTTGCCTAATACCCCTTTCCCTCTGAAAAAGTACACAATAATCAGGTTACCCAGAAGTCAACAGTCTTCTGGTGGTGTCTACTCACTAGCATACATATATATTTACCCACATAGGTAGACACAGCAAAAAGCAGATAATTTTCTTATGATTATGCCCAGCTACAGCCAATTCTTCAAGTAGAACTGTAGATAGTAGAAGGGTATGTGAAAAAATATACAGTGGTGCATAGCCTCAGAGGGGCAAGTGTTTGCAAGCCTTATAATAGTTCATCTGGGGGAAGGAATGACACATGTGGTATGATGGGCATTTCTGGATGGCAGAGAGTAAATATGTGGCTGAGGGAGAGCAGTTATGGCTAGATAGAAAAGAGTGGTCAGTAAATCTGTTTTTGCTCACTGTTAAAAAGGTGAAATTATATAAACATCTTAGTGCACGTTGATTACTGTACTTAAGTCAGTTTTCATGTTTTTAAGCCTAATGATTTCTGAGTCTAAAATTTCCATCACTATCTTAATTTTGTTATTTAAAAAGTAACACAAAGTAGAAAATTCACAACGGTATAGAAGGTATACATTTAAAAGCAAGTCTTCATTCCATCCCAGATACTCTATCTCTCTGTTCTCCTTCCCAGAAGCAACCACTTTTACCTGTTTCCTTTGTATCTTTGAAAATTTTCATTCCTATACAAACATATATATCTAAGTGTATTTTTAATGCATATGGGAATATATTATAAATACTATGCTTTCTTTGTTTTAATTTTTATACTTAAGATCTATATAAAAGAAAGATGACTTACCAGAGTTAAACAAGCATCAGTTGGAAAGCTGATTAGTTTCAGAATCTTGCAACATATCTTAAGTTGTCTTCTTTCACATGATAGATCTCTTTAAATGAGGTTACATGTGCTTTTCAGATTAAGGGATGCACATTAGTTGTAGTTGATCGAAAGGTAATGTTTACACTTAGAATTTCCTTTTTTTCCAACTCTGAGGTTTGAGGATAAAGGATCTTTGAATCAGGGGAGGGAAGTACTAGATAACCTGCTACAAGATTAGCCCATTTCTGGCTAGGGTCTAACTATGTTTTGTGAAATCGTGCCCTATGATTGGCCTCTAAAATTTACAGTAATAGGACTTGACTTTACTCATGAAAACCCCAAGCATCTCAACATGTTGGTTCTATGTTCAATATGACTGGAAAAGCTTCTCTTCTATGTAAGTTGGTAAAATATGTTACATGGAGCCTTAGTAATAAAAGCATTTATTCCAACGTGTTAACTACTTGAAAGTTCATCAGAATATTGGCTGATAATTGGTTCTGTAAAATTTCCATTTCTTATAAATTGTCTTCAATATTTGACTTTATAAGTGCTTCAGTTTTCCTAATTCAAACATTTTATGCTACAAATTTCCCTCTAGGCATTGCTTTAGCTGCATCTCACAAATTTTTTAACTTTTTAGTTTTAAATGATTTCGAACTTAAAAGGACAAACACAATATAATGCAAATATAATACAAAAACAGTACATTGAATTCCAATATATTCCCTAGCCAGATACGCAGATTTACCAACTTTTAACATTTTGCCACATTATATCATTCTATTGATCTGTTTTCTAAACATTTGAAAGTAGGTTGTATACATCATGCTCCTTTAACACTTAGTACTTCCACATATATTCCCCTAAGAACAAGGATATTAACTTATGTAATCACATTACAATTATGAAGTTCAAGAAATTCAACCATATAAAACATGCTGTCTATATTCCAGTTTTTTTCACTTGTCCCAGTAATATCCTTTTGGGCATTTTCTCCTCCATTAATAGATCTGGTCCAAGACCTTGTATTGCATTTAATTGTTGTTGTTTCTTTAGTCTCTCATTTCTTTAAAAAAATTGTGGTACTATATATTTCCCATCTCAACCACTCTCAAGCATAGAATTCAGTGGCATTAACCACATTAAAATGTTGTGCTACCATCCCCACCATCTATTATCAAAACTTTTCATCACCCCAAACAGAAACCCAGTAAGTATTAACTCCTCATTTCCCCTGCCCCCCTTCCCCTTGTATCCTGCGCTCTACTTTCTGTCTCTATAAATTTGCATGTTCTGTTTATTTCATATAAGTGAAATCATATGATATTTATCATTTTGCATCTGGCTTATTTCACTCTGAAATTTTTCAAGTTCATCCATGTTGTAGGATGCACAGAAATTCATTATGATTTATAGCTGATAAATAGTCCCTTGTGTGTATATACCATATTTTGTTTAGTCGTCATCTGTTGATGGACACTTGAGTTGCTTTCACCTTCTGGATATTGTGAATAATGCTGCTATGAACATTTGTGTACAAATATCTGTTTAAGACCCTGCTTTCAATTCTTTTGAGTATATACCTAGAAGTGGGATTGCTGGTCCTTATGGTAGTTTTTATATTTAACTTTTTGAGGAACCACAAAACTGTTTTCCACAGTGGCTGAACCATTTTACATTCCCACCAAAAAAGTACAGGGGTTCATATTTCTCTAAATCCTTGCCAGCACTTATTTTCCATTTTTTAAGTAGTAGCCATTCTAGTGGGTGTTAAGTCGTACCTTGTTGTTTTGATTTGCATTTCCCTAATGGCGAATGATGTTGAACATCTTTTCATGTGCTTCTTGGCCATTTGTATATCTACTTTGCAGAAATGTCTATTCAAGTCCTTTACCCATTTTTTAACTGGGTTGTTTGTTTTTTTGTTGTTGAGTTGTAGGAGTCCTTTATATATTCTGGATATTAAACCCTTATCAGATATATGGTTTCCAAGTATTTTCTCATTCTGTAGGTTGTCTTTTCACATTCTTGATAATGTCCTCAGAGACACAAAAATTTTTTATTTTTATGAGGTCCCATTTATCTATTTTTTCTTTTGTTGCTCATACTTTTGGTGTAAAGGTTCAGAATCCATTGCCTAATACAAGGTCCTGAAGACATTTCCCCATATTTTCTCGTAAGACTTTTGTGTAGATTTATCTCTTATATTTTGGTCATTGATCCATTTTGAGGTAATTTTTGTATATGTTGTGAGATAGTCCACTTTCATTCTTCTGGAAATGAATATCCAGTTTTCCCGGCACCATTTATTGAAGAGTGTATTCTTTCCCCAATGAGTGAACTTTTGGCACCCTTTGTCAAAAATCACTTGGCCATAGATGTGTGGGTTTATTTCTGAACTCTCAGTTCTGTTCCACTGATCTATCTGCCCTTGTGCCAGTAACACTCTGTTTTGATTACTGTGGCTTTGTAATAAGTTTTAAAATCAGGAAGTGTAAGTTCTCCAACTTTGTTCTTTTACAAGATGGTTTTGGCTATTCTGGGCCTCTTACCCTTCCATATGAATTTGATGATTAACATTTCCATTTCTGCAAAGAAGGCTGGTGGAATTTTGATTGAGATTGTGTTGAATCTCTAAATCACTTCAGGTGGTATTAGCAACTTAATGATATTAAGTCTCCCAATCCATGAGCACAGGGTAACATCTCATAGATTGATGTTGTATTTTCATTTTTGTTTAGTTCAAATATTTTCTAGTTTCAATTCATTAAGGTTTGTTTTATGATCCAAATATAGTCTGTCTTATTGAATGTTCTGTGTGCCCTTGCAAATGTGTATCTTGCTCTTATTGGTTATAAATGTCTCAATTTTTAAGTGGATTCTTTTTTACTGTTTTGTAGTGGTGTATTGTTTGTCACCAAAGGAACATTTGGACAGCTTACATGTGAGTGGCAGTATAGTTTCGATGAGTTTACCAAAGAGCCATTCATTGTTCATGGGAGAAG